>NW_026845477.1:154409912-154473725 GCF_025583915.1 Anolis sagrei ordinatus | reverse complement strand
TAGTGTCATTGCTTCAGGGCATGTAGGCCTGGCATCTTTGTCTGGCTTAGTTCTTGTAGTCTTCCCAGCAAGTGACTCTCTTATAGTGTGCATTGTCATGTTAGGATTGGCTTCATTCCCTGAGCATGTGCTTGTCTGATGATTATAAGCAGTACAGCAACAATACCATAGAGATTTATCAAAAGAGAGCTTGAGAGAAAAACGGAAGAAAATCAGAAAATGCAATGCGTTTAAACCTGTAAGCATATAAACCTTCATTAATTGAAGTAAAAAACATTTGAGCACTTATTCAGATGTGATTCCCACTATACAGGCAAACCTCAGTTAACCAAGCCTCTGACTTCGGGGCCTGCCACACAGCCCTATATCCCAGAATATCAAGGCGGAAAATCCCACATTATCTGAGTGTGGACTTAGATAACCCAGTTCAAAGCAGATATTGTGGGATTTTCTGATTTGATATTCTGGGATATAGGGCTATGTTGAAGGGCCCAAAGAAAGCATCTTAATAGAGTTGGACACCACTTTAACTGCCTTGACTCATTGCTATGGAATTATGGAAGCTGGAATTTCACGAGGCACCAGCAATTTGGCAGAGAACGCTAAAACTACAACTCCCATTATTTTTTAGCATTGAGCCATGGCAAAACAATGAATGTTTTTAACAGCATTGGCATTGGGAGAGTGCTGAAGAACTGAAGAAACAGAGACTTGGCTTTGACCACTTGTCAATAGTAAACAAAATAATGCTTGAACTGGGAAATAATTGGATATTCCTATTCTAGTTGCATGGGCTGCTATGCGGTGCAAAGGAGTATCAGGCCTTTCCACACCGCTGTATAAAATCCACACTGAACTGGATTATATGGCAGTGGGGACTCAGATAACCCAGTTCAAAGCAGATATTGTAGGTTATCTGCCTTGATATTCTGAGTTATACGGCTGTGTGTAAAGGGCCCTCAGTGTCCTTAAGAAATAGCAAAACAGCAAAACAGAAAGAAAAGGGAAAAATGAATTAGCTTGCCTCACCATCTACGCCTAGCATGTTAAAAGAAGTCTCAAGCTGTAAGCTTCGCTAGCCACCAAAATAAAAATTATAAAAAGAGCCAGAGCTGGTAAAAGAAAAAATAATAATACATGGCTCTATTTCAGAAGAAGATTTAAATTGGTTTCTGGGAGGTTACTCATCTAAAGCATATTTGACCTAGCTGTTCCATTTAAAATGTGCATTGTCTTGGTTCTGAATTGAAAAGTCTGCTGACATATGGTCAAGCTATTCTTAATGTTTTGTAGTATAGGGATCTACTATTCTTCATTCTATGTTATTTCTATATCTGATGCCAAGTTTTATGTTAAAGAAGTAACATCCAGGAATGCATATATAGGTAGTTCTCCACCTTTGCTGTGGTGCGGGTGCAGGACCCCCACAAATGTGCAAAAACCAAACATTTAAAAAACTGTTTTATCCAGAGAGAACATCCCTCTCAGAACTTTAAGTCTTCCGTTGATCACCTTCTGTCAGACATTGACAACAGTGTCACACTGGAGGACTTACATATTCATACAGAAATCATATTAATAATATCTACAAATAACCAAATCTACAAAAGTTAAACAAACAAATGTTGAGGGACAATTGTACTTCATTAAGTACAATGCAACAATGTTTTAGGTCCCTTCTACACTGGTATATAATCCAGTTTATCAACACAGGTAATCCACATTATCTGTTTTGAACTGGATTATATTTTTTATTATTTATTTATTTATTTGCCATACTTACACGCCGCCCCTTCTCTAACCCAAAGGGGGACTCAAGGCGTCTTATAGTGGCACATATATGAGTCTACACTGCCATATAATCCAGCTCAAAGCAGATAATCTGGATTTTATATGGCAGTGCAGAAGGGGCCTAAGACTGCAAGCAAGGAGATACTTTACTGGAAGTAAGTTCCATTAAACTTCTGAGTAGCACCACACATATATGCCTAGTATGTTTTATGGTACAACTAAATGAAAAGCATGTGTAATGCAATCCCATGAAGTATGTATATATTCAAGTTGCTACTCCCAAAGGACGTGAGCAAGTAAGCATGGTACAGTAACAATCCAATAAAGCTAACATAAAATATTCATTAAACTCCGTTACTTTATATTGCACTGACTTAATAGTACCCAATACTGCTCATTAAAAACCACTCAGACATCTTGTTAAGGTTGTCATCTTAAGGGAAACAAACACTACCAACTGAACATTCAATATGCAAAGATAATGACAATTACAAGACCCTAAAACAGTGTCCCTTTAAGTCAGGAAAAGAGATTTAAAGATGGGCTCAAAGCCAACCTTAAAAACTCCGGCATAGACACTGAGAACTGGGAAGCCCTGGCCCTTGAGTGCTCCAGTTGGAGGTCAGCTGTGACCAACAGTGCTGCAGAATTTGAAGGGGCACGAATGGAGGGCGAAAGAGAAACGTGCCAAGAGGAAGGCGCATCAAGCCAACCCCGACCGGGACTGCCTTCCACCTGGAAACCAATATCCTCACTGTGGGAGAAGTTGCAGATCAAGAATATGGCTCCACAGTCACCTACGGACCCACTGCCAGGATACTACACTTGGAGGACCATCATCCTCGGACTATGAGGGATCGCCTAAGTAAGTAAGTAAGTAAGTAAGTAAGTAAGTAAAGCCAGAGCTTTCCAAACTCTTTGTTTGGCTAATGGCTACTCATTAGTGTGTCAGCTGCAGTGTGTCACATGAATGCAATGAGAAACCTCAGAATTTATGTGAAATGAGCCATTCCAATTGGCATCCATTTTTACGCTGCAAAAGTGCCAATTAGTCTGGTGCGCTTGTATATTCCCCTTGCAAAAATCTTGGAAGTCTATGTTATTATCGTGCAAATCATATATGTTGAGTCCCCATACGTTTTCTTTTTATGTGTCTATTTATCTTTTAAGGGGTTGGTATGCTAGGAAAACGGAATTACTGTGTCGTTAAAATGATGCAATTGTAAAAAATGTGGCACCAACATGAAATGTTTGGAAAGCTCTGCATTAAGTAACAAGAAATATATCAGTTTCATGGTGATGATCTTAAGTGACATTTAAATGTGAAAAACTTTACAATATTGTCCAAGAGTTTCTGCTGATTCAAAGATCAACTGGCTGCCGATCCAGTTCCGAGTACAATTCAAAGTGCTGGTTTTGACCTACAAAACCCTATACGGTTCCGGCCCAGTGTATCTGTCCGAACGGATCTCCCTCTACGTCCCACCTCGGAGTCTAAGATCTTCTGGGGAGGCCCTGCTCTCGACCCCGCCTCTATCACAAGTGAGATTGGCGGGGACGAGGAGCAGGGCCTTCTCGGTGGTGGCCCCCTCACCGGTGGAATTCACTCCCCGGGGAAATTAGATCTGCAACAACGCTCCTCTCCTTTAGGAAAAAACTAAAAACATGGATGTGGGACCAGGCATTCGGACAATCGGGCAGATAAAGAAAGAATTTTTGACGATGACTAGGAAATGATTAATGGATTAGACCTATGGAACTATGAAAAACGAAACGCTGAGCACGAGAATAGTATATATGCTGTTTTATATGATGTGTTATGTATTGGTTGTGTGATTGTTTTTAACTGTGATAACTGTTTTTAATTATGGTTTTGTATATTATGTGTAATTTTTGTATAGGCATCAAATTGTGCCTTTTCTGTAAGCCGCCCTGAGTCCTCCTTCGGGGGTTGAGAAGGGCGGGGTAAAAGTACCCGAAATAAATAAATAAATAAATGATAAATTACATGCTCAAACTGAATGAGATGGGAAAACTGTGAACTTTGCCATCTAACCCCAAATACATATTTTGCATGTGGAAAATATGGTACTATTGTTGTTCTCCTTTGCCATAATCATTCAATTTCAACTTGTAAGCCCTTGTATTTTTATTCTTCTCCTTGTGTCCTTGTGTCCAAGGCAGGATACAACAGACTTTGGGCTGCACAAGGTAGTCCAACACCGAGACCATGTCTAGATGCATATTTCAAATATCTAATCTCTGTTTAGCAGGGAGTTCCCAACTATTGTCAGTTATGGCTTTTATTTAGTCTAGGGAAGGTATATTTTTTCTAGGCTGGTTTCTGCTGATATAAGATTACAGTTTTGAAGACAGCATATTTGAGCAGATTATCTGCCTGCATCCCACACAATAACTCAGTTCTCTTCCAGAAAGTAATATTACAAAGAATATCAAGACAGATAATCCACAATATTTGCTTTGAACTGGATTATTTGGGTCCACAGTGCCATATAATTCAGTTCAATGTTCAGATACTACCTCCCAATAAAGGATTCCTCCAGGCAGGAAGCAGCCAGGCTTTGAAGCTGAAAGGCTATTCAATGCTAATCAAGGTAGCCAATTGCCACATTCACACCTGCCTCCAACAGACAAGAGTTCTTTCCCCCACCCTGGATATTCCACAGATATTAACTTCACTTGTCTAGTTTCCAACAGACCTCTCAACCTCTGATGATGACGGCCATAGATGTGGATGAAACGTCAGGAGAGAATGCTTCTGGAACATGGCCAGACAGCCTGGAAAACTCACAGTAACCCTGCTTTGAACTGGGTTGTCCAAGTCCACACTGTCATATATTCCATTTCAAAGCAATTTTTTTGGCATTTTCTGCCTTGATCATCTGGGTAACATGGCTTTGTGGAAGAGCCCTGAGTCTACAGTGCCATATATCCCAATTTAAAGTATTTTCTGCCTTGATCTTCTGGGTTACATGGCTTTGTGAAAGGGCCCTGAGTCCACAGTACCATATATCCCAGTTTAAAGTAGATATTGTGGTATTTTCTGCCTTGATCTTCTGGGTTACATGGCTGTGTGGAAGGGCCCTGAGTCCACAGTACCATATATCTCAGTTTAAAGTAGGTATTGTGGCATTTTCTGCCTTGATCTTCTGGGTTATATAGCTGTGTGGAAGGGCCCTGAGTCCATACTGCCATATATCCCAGTTTAAAGTAGACATTGTGGCATTTTCTGCCTTGATCTTCTGGGTTATATGGCTGTGTGGAAGGGCCCTGAGTCCACAGTGCCATATATCCCAGTTGAAAGTAGATATTGTGGCATTTTCTGCCTTGATCTTCTGGGTTACATGGCTTTGTGGAAGGGCCCTGAGTCCACAGTGCCATATATCCCAGTTGAAAGTAGACATTGTGGCATTTTCTGCCTTGATCTTCTGGGTTACATGGCTTTGTGGAAGGGCCCTGAGACCACAGTGCCATGTATCCCAGTTGAAAGTAGATATTGTGGCATTTTCAGCCTTGATCTTCTGGGTTATATGCTGTGTGGAAGGGCCCTGAGTCCACAGTGCCATATATCCCAGTTTAAAGTAGATATTGTGCTAATTTCTGCCTTGATCTTTTGGGTTACATGGCTGTGTGAAAGGGCCCTGAGTCCAGTGCCCTATATCCCAGATAAAATACTAATTTCCGCCTTGATCTTTTGGGTTATATGGCTGTGTGCAAGGGCCCTGAGTCCACAATGCCATATATCCCAGTTTAAAGTAGATATTGTGCTAATTTCTGCCTTGATCTTCTGGGTTACATGGCTGTGTGGAAGGGCCCTGAGTCCACAGTGCAATATATCCTAGTTTAAAGTAGATATTGTGGCATTTTCTGCCTTGACCTTATGGGTTACATGGCTGTGTGGAAGGGCCCTGAGTCCACAGTGCCATATATCCCCGTTCCAAGCTGGTATTGTGGTATTTTCTGGCTGATATGGCTGTGTGGAAGAGCCCCTAGGCAGCTCCACCTGCGACGCCAAGTGCACTCCTCAGCAGGTGTGTAAACTGAGGGGACTCCTTGCCCAGGGTGCTCGCCTGTCAATCATTCTCAAGCCACGCCCAGCCTCGCCGTCAGTAGGCGGGGAGAAAGGTGGGGAGGAGCGCCGCTCATGACGCCAGGAAAAGGATTGCGTGCGGATTGGCCACGCCGCCTCTCCAGCAGGGGCGGAGGAGGGGCCGGTCATGTGGCATCCACGCGCCACCCCGTTGATTGGCCCACGCCTTGCCCGCTCATCCATTCCGATTGGCGGGACGGCGCCGTCACTCGAAAAGCTTTCCGGATAAGGAAGTGGGGGTGGGAAGAGGAGAGGAGCGCTGAGGAGGACTTCGCGGAGGAGGCCGGAAGTTTGGAGCTGCGCGAGAGACCTTTCAACGGTGTTTTTTTTTTTCTTTCCCTTCCCCCGAGCGCGCGCTCCGCTCTTCCTCTTCGCCTCTCACAGCTTCCGTTGCCGGCTCCTATCTTCTTCCTCTTCGCTCATGGCCGACTTCGACGTCTTCGCCGCCTCACAGCCGGCGGCGGGAAACGGCTCGCTGGGCGGGAGCGAGGAGGACCCGGCCGCTGCCTTCCTGGCCCAGCAGGAGAACGAGATTGCGGGCATCGAGAACGATGAGGGATACAACATCCTGGAGAACGGCGAGGTGCCGCCCGGGATGCAAGGCCAGGAGGGACTGTCGGCGGGTGAGGAAGGAAGGAAGGAGTGGAAACGGGAGGGGGGGGGACGGGGACTCATGGGCCTCTTCACGTGACGGCAGCACGTGGGAATGGGCACTCGGTGTCCCTTGCATGTCATGATATTAGGGTGTCCTGGGACCACGCCCCAGCGAATACCGAGGGCCCACTGGGCTTAGCATTAGTCCGACTACATAGTGGTTTTAGTGCTAAACTCATAGAACCATAACTGGAAGGGTCCAGTCCAAACCCCTTCTGCCTTGCAGAGAGACACCCTCCAAGCCCTCCCGACAGATGGCCATCCAGCTTCTGTTTAAAAGCGTTGGTAGGTAGGCTAAGGCCCCTTCCACACAGCTGAATGAAATCCGCCAGGATACTACACTTGGAGGACCATCATCCTCGGACTATGAGGGATCGCCTAAGTAAGTAAGTAAGTAAAGCCAGAGCTTTCCAAACTCTTTGTTTGGCTAATGGCTACTCATTAGTGTGTCAGCTGCAGTGTGTCACATGAATGTAATGAGAAACCTCTGAATTTATGTGAAAGGAGGCATCCCACATTATCTGCTTTGAACTGGGATATATGGCAGAAATACAACACCAAATGAAGCACAGAGTGTTAGAGGACCGGGACATCCATAGGGATACCAAGTTGCTTGTTTATAAAGCTGTTGTCCTCCCAATCCTGCTGTACGCCTATGAGACGTGGACTGTCTACAAACATCACATGCAACTCCTGGAATGATTCCATCACCACTGCCTCTGAAAAATCCTGCAGATCTCTTGGGAAGACAAGCGGACAAATATCAGCGTGCTGGAAGAAGCAAAGACCACCAGCATTGAAGCGATGGTGCTCCGCTGGACTGGCCACGTTGTCCGGATGCCCAACCACCGTCTCCCAAAGCAGTTGCTCTACTACAAACTCAAGAATGGAAAACGGAATGTTGGTGGTCAGGAAAAGAGATTTAAAGATGGGCTCAAAGTGAACCTTAAAAACTCTGAGACACTGAGAACTGGGAAGCCCTGGCCCTTGAGCGCTCCAGCTGGAGGTCAGCTGTGTCCAGCAGTGCTGTAGAATTTGAAAAGGCACGCATGGAGGGCGAAAGAGAAATGTGCCAAGAGGAAGGCGCGTCAAGCCAACTCTGGAAACCGATGCCTTCACTGCAGGAGAAGATGCAGATCAAGAAGAGGGCTCCACAGTCACCTATGGACCCACCGCCAGTACACTAATCTTGGAAGACTATCCTACTCAGACAATGAGGGATCGTCTAAGTAAAGTATATGGTGGTGTGAACCCAGTTTAAAGCAGATATTGTGAGATTTTCTGCCTTCATATTTTGGTTTATATGGCTGTGTGGAAGAGCCCCAAGATGCTTGTTTATAAAGCCATTGTCCTCCCATCCCTGTTATATGCCTGCGAAACGTGGACCATCTAATGCATTGGGTCTCAACCTTTGGGTCCCCATTTGTTTTCACTTACAACTCCCAGAAATCCCAGCCATTTACCAGCTGTAGGATTTCTGGGAGTTGAAGGCCAAACACCTGGGGGTCCACAGGTTGGAACCACTGGTCTACAGACATTACACTCAACTTCTGGAATGATTCCATCAGCGTTGCTACAAAAAGTCTTTCAAATCTCTTCAGAAGATAGGCAGACAAATACCAGCATTCTGGAAGAAGCAAAGACTACCAGCATTGAAGTGACAATCCTCCACCATCCGAATGTCTGATCACTGTCTCCCAAAACAGTTTCCGTATAGCCCAGAAAACTCACAACAACCTAGTTACTGTATGCCCAACTCAAGAACGGAAAACAGAATGTTGGACAGGAAAAGAGGTTTAAAGATGGGCTTAAAGCCAACCTTAAAAGCCGTGGCATAGACACAGAGAACTGGGAAGCCCTGGCCCTTGAATGCTCTAACTGGAGGTTAGCTGCTACCAAGAGTGCCGTGGAATTCGAAGAGGTATGAATGGAGGGCAAAAGGAAGAACGCATCAAGAGGATCCAATCCTGACCAGGACCATCTCCCATTTGGAAATCAATGTCCTCACTGCAGAAGAACAGGCAGATCAAGAATAGGTTTCTACAGTCACTTACGCATCCACCACCAAGATCCTACACCTGAAGGGCAATCATACTCAGACACGCGTGATCGCTGATAATGAAAGGCATCCAGAAAAGGAGACTCCAAGGTGACAGCAGATTGCACTGCCAAACAGCTCTGACTGTCAAGATGTTTTTCCTCATGTTTACATGGAATTTTTTTTCTGCTCTTTCAGTCCATTGCTCCATTGGGAACCAGTCTTCAAAGCAGCAGAAAACAAATGGTAGGAATGAGAGTCCAGTTCAACTTGAGGAGGAACTTCCTGACCGAAATATGACCTTTTCAACAGTGGAACTCTCTGCCTTGGAGTCCCATGGAGGCTCCTTCTCTGGGGTTTTAAGCAGAGGCTGGATGGTCATCTTTTGGGAGTGTTTTGATAGTGCTTTTCCTGCAAAATCAGGGGTTGGACTGAATGGCCCTGGAGGTTTTGCTGACTCCAGGATTGTATGATTCAAAGCTTGCTAAAGGACCTCGCTTCCTGTCCCTACCGCAAACTGTCACTGTTGAAATGAGTTACTAGCACTTTACTACATGAGCTCTATTTGGGGGTTTATAGATTACTGAGAGACCAAGACATCTCTGTCAGAGAGTTCTAGTTCAAGGGGATGCTGCTAGACCGATGTAAGATTCTCAATACTTTCAGAGCAGTTTGAACTTGAGATGAATCAATCTGGGTTTTCTTCACAAGATCTATTGGGAGAAAGGGTTGTTGCATTTGCCGCCTTCTGAGGCTGAGAGAGGTCACCCATTGGGTTTACAAGGCAGAGGAGGAATTTGAACCCGGGCTTCTGGATTCAGTAGTCCAACACTCAAACTGCTGCACCATGTATTCAAAGGAAAAGTGCCATGGCTCTTAAAGGGGTATCCAACTAGGAGATTCCTCCTCTCCGGGTGCAGTTTAATACCACTTTACTGCTGGTGGATCAATCTTATGTAATCTTGGGGTTTGTCAATGAGAAACTAGCGCTACTTGAGGGAGAAAGTTAAAGAACTTGTAAAACTACATTTCCCAGGATTCCAAAGTATTGACCCATGGCAGTTAAAGTGTCAAACTGCATTGTGTACAACATCTGTGCACCCTCAGTCAACCCATTGCCTACTGCATGGGGTCATAATGTTTGCAGTGATTATAAGGAGCCCATGTCCCTTTGAATGAATGAGGTGGTAGACCAATGCTTTAATGTCTGAGACTAGAAAAACATTATTCCACCCCCACCATCTCTCGCTCATGTAAAAATGCTGAATAATATATATAATTCATTTTATATATTATAATATATGTTATAATATTTTCAGTCATGTCTCAAGCTTCTGGATAGGCAAGATCATTAATGATATGGCTTGGTAGGAGAGTGCAGTGGTCATTAAGCAACAACTGTTAGGGCTGTGGAAAGAAGCAGCAAAACTGGGTTCAGATTTCCCTCTTTTCATTAGCCCTTTACTCCTTGTACCCTATCTTGATCCTTAAACCCAAGTTCGTTGATACCTCCCCTAGTTGACTAACTCTGAAAGGACTAATGCCTATTTAAAGGATTTCTTTTATTTATAAGGAAATTCTACTATGAATTATACTCAAGTCATGTAGGAATTCTTGGCCAGACAGGAGCCACAGTAAACAGGCATGATAATGGCTTGTCTTTATTGCGTCTTGTATGAGCCAGTTAGCTATATTGTATCTGAACAGGTACGTTCTTTTTTAATTTTCCCAACAAACCTGGGTCATATAAGACATCTTGAATTTTAAAAGTGGCATGGTATATTTTTTATTAGATTTGGACAATAACTGTGCCTAGTAGCCTAACTTGGCTGAGACCATGTATGGTAAGCATGCTTGTGCTCATCCACAGAGTACAAAGTGCTTAAGCTAAAAGACAGGACTGTGTACTATTCCTGAGGATAAAGGTCTTGCGGGATGTTGGGTAGATGGCCAGAGGTCTTGTATAAATGTACAAATATATGCTCTTCATGAGAAAACCTTGCTTCCTATCACTGTGATAGAGCCTGTAAGAGGCCTAAGGTGCAGTTCCACTGTAGATGTAATGCTGTTTGACATTACTTCAACGACCATGACTCAATGCTGTTGAATCATGGGACATGTTATTTCATAAGGTCTTTTAACATTTTTTATGTGAAAGAGTACTGGTGCCTCACTCACTATAGCTCCCATAACATTGAGTGATTAAAGTGGTGCCACACTGCATTAAATTTACAGTAGATGCACCTCTATTCTTAATCTCGCCATCACTGCAGCCATTTTCTAAGCGTTGAAGGTGTGAGGATTTGCTACAGCATTGAGTTCTTACTAGCACATCAAAGAGCCATTGGTAGGGTAGGCAGAAGTTCAGTCCTTCTGAATAGTGTTGCTGGTGTTGGTTGAGCTTTTGGACAGTAGAATGGGGAATATGGAACAGGGATGCATAAATGTCACAGAAGGCAGCATTTGAGTCAACTGAATTCTACACCTTCCTTGGTGTTTGGTGAAGATCACATAAAGAATTCATGGTTATGAAGATGCACTTTGCAGTTATTGCTTAAGCCACAGATAGTATTAGCACCGTAGTAATGCTCTAGGTTATGTTTTCATGTGCTAAAGCTTACTTCACCATCCATTCTCCCTTTGGAAACACAGATTTCAGGCTTATGTAATGCAATTTCTTCAGATGTTTAGTATGCTCAAGCCCTTTAGATATATTTTCTGTTTATTCAAAGCAGATATTGTGGAATTTTCTGCTTTGATATTCTGGGTTATATGGCTGTGTGACAGGGCACAGGGTTATCCAAGTCCACGCTGCCATATATTCCAGTTCAAAGCAGATAATGTGGGATTTTATTCAGCTGTGTGGAAGTGTCCTCAGAGGAGTAACTCGAGCTATCTTGTAGTTGTCTGTTGACTGTCCTTAGTAACTATGTCCACTCAACAGAATTGTCACTTACAAAAACATGTAAACTGAGCATATCTAGACTGAGTTGTAGTTCACACACGTGCCCTCTTTGCTGCAAGTGCCACAGTGTTCTGTGCTTTTCTAAATTATTTCTGACAGCTTGTCACTTGTGTTAAATTATGAGCTGTGATTGTCTGTGTAACTGCAGTTTTGTGTTTAAAGCACATGCAAAATTTTACTTTTAAAATGTGTGCTCACTCATCAGAAAGAACCCAAAGTGATAAGTTATACAATTGTTTCTTTTAAAACAACAACCAACTAATCTGAAGCACAGCTAAAACCACTGGGTTTTCAACAGACCTGTTGCTCTTGCCATTATTATAAAGCAAGAGCAACCAGTTCTTCTCCAAATAGCTTTGACAGAGAGGAAAGGTTGCAGAGTTTGAGAGAAGAGAAAAGCTCTACGCACAGCTGGTTTAGGCCTATAGAAATGTATGCAGTAGCAGCAAAGAAGTTCTCATCTTGCTTCAAGATGCCTTAGGACATCGTAAGAGTTTCCTTGAGCTAGTCGGATATTTAATTTTTTGATTCGGCTACAGTAGCTTAATACCTACTATCTTGATCCTGCTCTCTTCCTTGGGGACTTTTCCCAGCTGAGTTGTGCTTTAGCTGATAGGAGTTAGGTATTGAAAGTGCACTTGGAGGAGGCATGCTGAAAACTTCCCTTGGACTGTTTCCTTTTTGTATTGATGTATTGGTTTATATGCTATCCTTTCTCTAAAACTGGGATTCAATGTAGCTTGCAGAAATTAAGTAGATAAAAACACATACAAAGACATAAGAAAATATACGAAAAGTTTGGGTTAAAATGGATTTAAAACATTGTTTATAATCCTGCTTATGTTTATCATGTATTCAGATTTGAAACTCACAAAAGATCTCAGGTTGTACCATGTAGTTCTAGCCTGAACATAAAAACTACATTTATAGTCATCCTATTTGTGTCTCATGCATTTTTAGACCTCTAATGCCTAAGCTATTAAAAGTGCAGGCTGAGCATTTCTTATTCAGAATTCCAAAATCCAACATTTTCCTCATGGGAACCAAGATGGTAACAACTTTGCTTTCTAATGATTCCTTAAAATATAATGATTATTAAAATATAGTGTATAAAATAATCATCAGGTTAGGTATATAGAAAATATAAATGAATTTCATGTTTCGAGTTGCGTTCTGTCTCCAAATGCTCCAATTGTGTACATATAAGGCAAATAGAAGTATTCCAAATTACAAAAAAAAAAAAAATCACCAAAACTTGGGGTCCTAAATATTAGAGATGCTAATACTCATTCTATAGGTAACCAGTCTTCCACTTGTTTTCATGAAACATTGGAATTTTCAATCTCTCTGGGATTGGTACTGTTTGCTCATCTACTCTAAAGGATGAGCATCAAGAGGAGTATTTTGGTCAGGCTGTCAGCTACAGTGAGAATCCCCGAAGGCCTGGCTTGTGTCCTATGTGATTGAGCCCTTGAGAACAAGCCCAGAATATTTTGCAGATGACTGGAGTCCTGCTGCAGATGTGCCATGATTCCACAACATAGAACTGGGTTTCTGAATCTAAACATAGACAGTTGTTGCCAATCTCCTTTATTGGACGTTATCAAGATTATTAAACATAACATAGCCTCTTGCCTTTAAAACCCTAAATGGCTTAGAACTAGAGTATTTAAGGGATTGCTGCTTCCAATATGGTCCTTCCTATCTTCTAGGTCAGGGAAGGCAACATGCTGCTTGTTTTTCTGTCTTTTTTCTTCTATCAGTGACAAAACATGCAACTGAAAAATCAACAGCTACACCACACAAAGCAATCCCAAATAGGAAGCAGATGGTCTGCCAGACACACTCACAGGCTTCTATAAAAACAGTGGAGCACCGTGGTCCTCCAAATGTGTCTGATTCATGACTCCAAACAGCCTTACCTAGTATAACCAATAGTAAGAGATGTGAGATTTGTAGTTCAGAATCAGTCCAAGGACAGCAGTTCTTCTTTCTTTCTGGTATTGGAGGACAGTCTGCCATCTTCCTCAACCATAATGAGCACTATCACAACTGCTAGTGGTTTTCAATAGCATTGCTGCCTTCACTGAGTTCCATAAAGTTCAGTGTGAGCCCACCCCTGCTTTAAGATAAGCCAGGGAGGTCCTTCTAATTCTGAATAAATCTATATCTCTTGCTTTCTATCGCCACGAAAAGGTCTACTCTGTTGTGGCATCCTTGGTTGTGAAAAATTCCCCATTCTCTTGACTGGTCACCGCCTTAAAGTAATTTCTTTTTTTCTTTTCTTTTTTTGGTAGACATTATTGTTCTAGAAGGCATTGAACATCACAGATAGCACTAGAAGTTGTTGTGAAATCTGTCTTACATTTATTTAGTATTTGAGAATACTTTTTAATTTATTTACTTCATTTCTATCATGCTCTACTTGGCCAGATCTTCAGAAAATGAGGCTGACTTATAATACAGAGATTCTCTTTCATTGTCTTTTTCTATAGGGAATGGGCTGTATTTAGAAAAAAAAATGCTGTCATATACATGCACACCTGAGTAAATATGGATAGGAATATATGGCTGTAAGCATTTCCCTGTAAAAGAGATGCTCAAAGTTTAAAGGACACTATTTCCTATATATATAATAAAACTGGACTTCTTTAAAATGCTCATTTTAATCTTACAAATTGTAATATAAGCTGACATTCTGTTTATTTTTTGTATGTAAACATTGCCTTTATTTGCAATGGGTTTAAAAATGGATCGGTGGATGGATGTAATGTAACTAGCCTACATGCACAATCTAAGTCTTGCAGTACTATCATGTCTTCTTGAGAATATTAGTTCCTTGTTTAATTTGTGATGTATAATATATGTAATTTACTATGCAGTAACAAAAAGATTTGGAATTCTGTCTTCAACTATTTTATATAGAGCTGTCCAATTACTTAATACAAAAGAAAATTAACTAGCTGCATGTAGACACTGCTTTTTTGCACCCTTGTTAATTTTAAGAACTTAAGTAGGGAGAGCAGCAGCTGGGGATTTGTGGATTTACTTTTTATAACTCTAAACCTATGAACCATCTTATTCAATTTAGTGCTCTTGAAATGTGAAGCTTGTGCCAAGCTATACCCCTTTTGGTAAGGAAATGTGACATTCTGGCAGTAGCTGTGGCATGCAGGTGTCTTCCTATTTGAATCCAGTGTGAGAAAAATTGTGTAGTAAAAATGACTGGTTTAGGAGTAGGAGTCTATAAAAAGATGCTTTGGAATATCTTTCAAGAGTGAATGACTCACTCTAAATAGCTTGGCTGAATTATTCGGAAATGTTAACTTGAATAAAGCCAATGTTTCCCAAAACTGGCTCCTTCTGTATGAGTTGGACTACAACTCCCAGCTTTATACAGCAAAGGCATACATACTGGAAATAGGAATTGTAGTCTAACACCTGGAAGGTATTGTTTTGGGGAAGTTTGGTGTAACATCAAAAAGAAATTACTATTTCTAGAGTCATTACTATTTTTGGAGCTCAGCATCCTTTGAAATGGCAGAAATTGCTAAAATACACAATCTCTGAGGATGCCTGCTATAGATGCAGGCGAAATGTCAGGAGAGAATGTTTCTAGAACATGGCCATACAGCCCGAAAAATCTACAACAACCCATTGCTAGAATAATTCTGTCCTAAAGTTAAAATCTTCAATATGGACCCCCCCCTTTTCCCCCAACAACCCATTGCTAGAATAATTCTGTCCTAGAGTTAAAATCTTCAATATGGACCCCCCCCCCCTTTTCCCTTTTCTTTTAGCAAGCAGTTATTCTAAATATTGGGACAATAGCCATTGAAATGTCACCATGCAGGCCTTGTTAACACATCTAGTTGGGCAGCAGTCCCATTGCCAAATGTGTTCAGGATGAACAAGCTTGAATAAAACCACAAATTGTCTTCTGGAAAAACAGAAACAGCAACAACATCAAATTAGGCTGCCATGTTTGATATTCATAGTTTAGTGGACTATGAACACTGTCTCACAATAACCTTGACACCGTCATATACCCTATATTGTGTTTGGAAGACAGACCATGGAGATGGGAGTTAGCTTTTGGTCCCAGTGTGCCAGCAGAGTGGGAAGAAAAAATCTTAAAAGATCTTAGATCCTCCCACCAAAAGCCCTCCTCTTCCTCTCTGGATGTAGGTGAACAAACACTCCAAAACTCAAAGTCAGTACTCACCAAATCCTCCCAATATTTTCTGTTGGTCATGGGAGTTCTCTGTGCCAAGATTGGGTCAATTCCATTAGTGGAGTTCAGAATGCTCTTTGATTGTAGGTGAACTATAAATCCCAGCAACTACAACTCCCAGATGTCAAGGTCTATTTTCCCCCAAACTCCACCAGTGTTCACATTTGAGCCAAGTTTGGTCCAGATCCATCATTTGAGTCCACAGCGCTCTCTGGATGTAGGTGAACTACAACTCAAAAACTCAAGTTCAATGCCCACCAAACCCTTCCAGTATTTTCTGTTAATCATGGGAGTTCTGTTTGCCAAGTTTGGTTCAATTTCATCGTTGATGGAGTTCAGAATGGTCTTTGATTGTAGGTTAACTATCAATCCCAACAACTGCAGCTCCCAAAGGACAAAATCAATCCTCCCAGCCCCACCAGTATTCAAATTTGGGCGCTTTAGGTATTTGTGCCAAATTTGGTTCAGCACAGGAAAATACATTCTGCATATCAGTTATTTACGATTAATAACAGTAGCAAAATTTCAGTTATGCAGTAGCAAAATAATTTTATAGTTGGGGATCACCACAACATGAGGAACTGTATTAAGGGTCGCGGCATTAGGAAGGTTGAGAACCACTGTCTTAGACCATCTTCTTTCAGAGTTCCTGTTTTACAGCTTTTTTCTTAAATCCAGGTATTGGTTTATAAACTGATGTGAGCTTTTTTGTCCTGTTCAGTCCTTCTCGGTTGTTAAGGCTAATGGTCCCAAGTGATTTTTAAAAAAGACTTTCAGTACTCTCTCTGAGCTGGTGTCTAGCTGCAGGGTTCTACTTTGGTTTAAAATACAGTTGTACACATAGTGGTCCATGTAGTGCCTGTCTTTTCACAGTACTTCTTGTCCATTTTAAAGTGTTTTTACTTTTACTATGCTGAATTATATATAAGATTTGGAAATACCTAAATAAGATACTTTTTTTTTGCCCCAGTTCTCGGGAAAACACAAAGAAACACCTGATTGAGACAAACCAGTAAGATTGTTGAGCCTATCTAGTACTTACTCTTAAGTCAGGGACGTGGAACAGATTTGGGTGGACTGCAGCTCCTATCATCTCTCACTGTTGGCTAGAACAGATGAGAATTATAATCCAGTATTGTTTGAAGACGCTTAAATATCTTAATGGCATAAGATCCTGTGTGACCCTGCAAGCTAAGCGAGTTCAGGCCTGATTAGTACTTGGTAAGGATCAGCAAGGAATACTAGGTGCTATAGGCTAAGCTGTATTTCAGAGGAAGGCAATGGTAAATCACTTCTGGATGTTTCTTACAGAATAAAATCCTATAGAATTCACGAGGACACGATATGTTTTTGAAGGCAGATAAAGTGTGACAGCTTTGTTTTACTCATCTTGGCTTCTAGGATAAGATGAGATTTAATGTAGGACCCATTTATTTGTCTTTTTGACAGTCCATTGTATCTTCATTAAGGCCGTATCTCAAATGACTTGATTTCTTCTTGTTTGCGTTCTTCACCCATGTGAAGAAGGCTGGATTCTTGAGGAACAGACCTAACAGGCTGTCCTTGATTAGCTTCCTCCAACTGGATTTTGTGTTGTTAGGGTATTAGTCTATTGCCCTTTAAATGGTGCTTTGCCCATTTGAAAAATATCAGCTGAGGTCCCACATAGCATTTAATGCAGTTTCAGACTGGTATTGAAGAAAATGGTTTTGCTGTGCAGATGATTACATAGGAAATCCTGGAACCAGTTTGAGGCCCGGGTGGTGATTATAGAAACCACAGAACACTGATGCACATTAAGGGCTTTCTATCACTTGCTTTCTTGTCTGACTGCCACAGAGTGAAGCATTAAATATAGTCAGTATAGATCGGGCCATAGAATAGTGAGAATAGCTGACTTCCCTGATCATACAATAAGCTGTTCAGTGTGTTTCATGTTGTCTTCCATACAGTCTGACTTGGCATTTTAGTTTGATCCTGCCAGAATTCACATTCTGCATTTTACACATCAGTCCCGGTGGTACAGTGGGTTGAAGCGCTGAGCTGTTGAACTTACTGACCGAAAGGTCGCAGCTTCGATTCTGGGGAGCAGTGTAAGCTCCTACTGTTAGCCTCAGCTTCTGCCAACCTAGCAGTTCAAAAACATGCAAATGTGAGTAGATCAATACGTATTGCTCCGGTGGGAAGGTAACAGCACTCCATGCAGTCATGCTGGCCATATGACCTTGGAGGTGTCTATAGACAACATTGGCTTTTCGGCTTAGAAATGGAGATGAGCATCAACCCCCAGAATTGTGTCAGGGGAAAACCTTTACCTTTTTACAGTGCTATTAATCTTATGTAACTGCTTTCTGCGTTTCCTGTTGCTGATATACCATAGTTGTTGTTCTTAAAGTTCGTGGAGCCATTTTTACAGTGGCAAAGAAAGGGGGAATTCTGCATTTCAGCGTGGATTTTTTTACTTTCATTAAAAATGAACCCTAAATGCATCCCCTTACACAGGAATTTTAAAAAAGCAAAAACAAAAAGCTGATCTTGCACCACTTTAACAAACTATTAAGTGTACTGATAGTACAATTGACTAGCATAGTTAATTATCTGGACAATTACTGAATGTTAACCATGCAGTACAACTGACTCACCAATTGTACTGCATTGATAAGCAATCTTATCAATTTTCAGTAAAGTCAAACCTTGGCTTTCAAAGCATTTTCCCAGTGTTTCCCCAAGTCTTTCATAAGTGGCTTCTGCTGTTCTTTCATGTGAAGTTAAAATTCATGACTTTCCAAATTGATTATAAATTTTAAATATATAGAATGAACTATAGATCCCTTATAATTATAACTCATTTTACTGTACTCCAGCACTCAAAACTCTACACCATGCTGACTCACAATTCACTCTATAATGATGTTTAATCCATCAGATACTACATAAATTAGGAATTAAAATCAATTCAGAATTCTGTACCTAATTGATTTTTATCCGGAATCAATGCAACATCTGATGGATTACAAACAAATTAATCTTTTCAAACTAATTTTTAAATTATTTCTGGAATTTTGTTATTTTTTTATTATCATAAAGCAAATAAATATATTTGTTAAAATATTTGTATCTATTTTGTGCCTCTTCTCTGATTTATACCTAGGTTATCAATATCTATTTCTTTTAAAATATAAAATTTAAAATATAATTACAAAAAAAGGAAAATGGCAGAGAGAAAAATGAGGGAATGTATACTCTATGAGCAAAGGTTCAACAGTTGAACTTTCTGCCTTGGAGTGTGGTGGAAGCTCCTTCCTTGGAAACTTTTAAACAGAGGCTGGATGGCCATCTGTTAGGGATACTTTGTGCTTTTCTTGCATGGCAGCAGGTTGGATTAGATGGGCCATGTGGTCTCTACCAACTCTAATATTCTTTGATTCTATATCAGGGTGTACCAGTTTCCCCTTAGATTGGCCCCTTTTGTTTTGCAGTTCTTCAAACACTTGCCAGAAAATAATTGTTGGTTGCATACTTGTAGATGGAGTTGCAGACCAAAAATTCATTTCTTCTCTTGAATTCATCGTAGGCTTGCTATAGGAGACTGGGACATTTCATTTGACTTACTGGGTCACAGTTTGTCCAAGCTTCATTTTCATCTTCCAGATTTAGTTATATTTCCCATAACTTAGATGCCTCTGGATAGATGCCTTTGGATTGTGGAGTTTTGGAGGAATAGTTCTTGGAAGCAACTGCTTGTTCCCATTGGCTACTATAACAGTTGCTGTCATGCATTTGCTCTTAGCGGATGGAAATGAACTGGGCAGTCAAAGCTATATTTGACATATCTTTACTTTGAAAGAAAGGGAAAATGGCATTCTTTCTGGAACAGTCTGGCTCCTGTGTCAGATTCCCATGGCAAGTTAGAAACATTGTCAGTGGTTGTTAGACTTACATTGCTAAATAGTGTAGGCTCTGAGCCTGGACTATTGAAATAAATATAATGCCAAGCATTGTGTTAGTACTGTTCTATTTTAGGAATACAATTCTCATACACATCTTTTTTTGGCCTATAATCTGGTGTTTGAGGCCTACAGAAAGGATACAAATTTCAGCTTGCTTAATGTTTATATTGGGCTCCATTTATTTTGTTTTAAAGTTACAGAATATACAATAGTATACGGGATTGCATTCTTGCGAAATATTTATCAGCTCCTGTGTTTGTCCTTTCTAAATTACATGTATGCTCGTGATCTCCCCAAGTGAAAGAATACTCTTATTTTGACACATAGTTATCTGATTTTTCATTCATTCTTAGCGTATTATACAGTATATACCTTTCTTTTGGTAACCAACAGTTGGCAAAGGCTCTTAAGATTTGGGATTATTGTGCAAGGTACAGGGTGAGGCAGCATAACTTCCTTTTTTCAAAACTTAATAAAACCCATTGTATGAATCAGAATTTTTTTATTTTTTTTATAATGTAGGCGCATAACTAAAGTTTTGTTTTATGTAGTTTTGAAGATCAAATTAGGTAGGTGACATCCACCATTCTCCATACACTGAGTAAACTGATTTCTGGCGTTTGTCATGACTCTTGCCAGCATAACAGGCGTTATGTTGGCAATTTCTTCCTGGATGTTGGTCTTCAAATCTTGTAGGGTCCTTGGACGGTTCACATAAACACGGGATTTCAAAAAACCCCATAGAAAAAAATCACAAGGGGCCAGATCTGGAGAATGGGCCGGCCACTCCAAATCCGCTCGAAAAGTAGGCCTCAATGGCAAAAGCACGCTCCTCACTGTTCCAACGCATGATGGCGACTGAACTGGGTCAGGACAAAACTTTATACTTCCGCCTCTCGAACAAGACCACAAGCGCTCTGCTACATCTTCAACTGACTGAATGGCGTGCATTTTAAAAAAGAAAGTTATGCTGCCTCACCCTGTATAAAAACTGATTAGAAAAAAAAGATCTGTTCCCATTCTTATGAAGTCTGGTGTTGAGCTTCATTGTGTCATTAACAGCTGACAAATTGTCAGCTGCCAGATCTTTCTAGTTCTGATGCAAACCAATCGGTTGAGATTTTTAGAGAAGTTGTATTTGCTGTATTGTATCATGAAATGGAATTGAGAAATAGTGGTTTTCCTAAAATCATAACGTGAGCTCTTGATTGAAGTGAATGTATCGGGTTTTTTTCCCAATAGCTTGTATCATTTTTCATTTCTCTATTGAGGAGAGCTGAAGCCACGCATAAAGGCTAACAAAGTCTCCATCTTACAGTTCCCTTTTTACATATGTTATATTAATACACTGTCTATAGAAATGCTTTCTTGCTGAAAGATCTAAAGCAGATCCATTTTTCGTTACAGATTCAATTGATGGAGTGACGAATGGTGATCTCTACCAGGTAAATGGAAAAGTACACTCTACTGTAACAAATAGAACTGGTCATTAAATGGGTTGCATTGCTCTTCTGGCTTTTCTTCATCCAACATGCTGCATTTCCTGAAGAAATGTATTTGTCACATATACTGAAAGTGCCAACTCTTTTCTTTTTGTGGCCCCAGACATGTCCTTTTTATATATTTTTTCATGTGAAAACGACTTTAATATGCTCTGAAATACCCCATGGAGTACTACTATTGCTCAAAAGTAGTTCTGATTCCCCCAAACTGAAATACATTTCACCAAAAATCCTAGAGGTTCATAACTTGTCTAAGGGGAAGGGTAAGAGGAAAATGGAACATAAAGGGAAGGAAGAGCACCCTAAAGAAATTATACTGGACTACTGGTTAACATATGCCCTAGTCTAGAAAGCTGTGATGGTCCACAGTCGTGTGTTCACAAGCATGTTTGTAATGTCTGTTTGTAGTGTCTGTCACATTTGACTCTGAATCGGCTCTTGGCAGTTAGACTAAACAGCTTTCTTGTATGCAAAGTTAAATATTCCCATTGCTCTACCAAGGATAATAGAGCAATGGGAAACTTTTGATAACAACAGGCCAAAAACCCATGAGAACAAGGAAACAGGCTTGCGTATAGTTTTTCAGGTGCATAAGTGTTCTGAAGAGTTATTAGCCTTGCCGTGTTGTGTTTTACAAAAGGGTATTATTTATGGGACATGTCTAAATTTGGTTTACTACAAACTCTGCTGAGTAAACAGACCTTTTGCACCAGGGTTTAAAAACCAAAGGAAATTTAATGCCTTTGAACAGAAACATAATCCATAAGTGGAGCAGCATTAAGGTCTATAGAGTTGGATGAGATGATATCCTAAATGGACTGAGTTGCAAAATGTAATTGTGATGTCTTTAAGCACTTACAAAATGCTTGCAACATAATGGTGTGTGTGTAGGGAATTCATGCTTATAGCGTAATTTGAATATTACTTTCGTTTACTGCACATTTTAATGTGAAGACAGCTTTTATAGCTAAAATAACTACTTAGTATAGCCATAGGTTAGCCCTCAATTATTTTTATTAACTTTATTTGTACCTTGTTTCCCCCCTGAAATTGGGATTTTATAAAGTGTTGTATAAATAAAATGAGATTAAACCATTAACTCAAAAACTGTACTAAATATACAGTTAAATTTTTTAAAAGAAGTTTAAAAACAGCATCATTTTACAACTGATCCATATGTTGGAATTTTGCCATGTGCAAAATTTGTTCATGGCATTTTTGGAGAGTTGTGTTCTCTGTCTATTGGAGCAATTAATCATAAGCTTGTTTGACTGAATGTTATCCTTTGGAAGGAACCATCCACATGTTTGGGTAATTCCCTGCACGTCAGAATGCTTAGCAGAAGATCCAAACTCCAAAGATTCTCTTCAGTCAAAACTTTTGACTTGATTTATAGAGACTACACATACATAAGAGAAAATCTGAATAGGAAGCTATTCATGCAGATAGGTTTCTTCAGAGAGAAAAGAAAGATGGAACAAAATAATTGGCTTTGCTGACAGTTTCCAGCAGATCATGATCAGGGAAAATGCAGCTGCAAAAAACAAAACCCTAAATATGAAATCTTTATGCTTTAGAGGCCTTCCACTCAAACTATATATTTAGCATGATGTGAAAAATATTTCTGATTTGGTGCCAGGCACATGAGACATGTACAAATGCCATTCAGGTTGGAGACAACTTACATTTTTGTAGAACCAGTACATTTCAAAGACAGGTGACAGCATTGGCAATATCGATCAAACAGGGAAATGGGTTTTTTCCTTACATCCTCATGTAAGAAAGTTTCTAAGGGAAGCAAGCTTAAAAGGTGACAATAATTAAGCATAGATCCTCTGCTTGGAATTTAAATCTAGTATTGAATGCACTGACACAACTGCCATTTTAGGCACTTTGGGAGACATTGAAGTTACTGACTTATAAGATAGTCTTCCTAGTAGCCATAACATTGGCTCGAGGCGTATTATACATGACAGCTTTGTTAATACAATCCATGCTTGTCAAGGTGGAATCAGGATGAGTTGACCTTTACATTAGCTCCCACTTTTCTACCAAAGTGCTATTTGACCAAAGTGCCTTGTCACACTAGAGCTTAAAGAGTAGGCAAAGAGTATGCATCCCATCCGAAATCCTGTGGCTGCCTCTTGCAGAATTCTGGCACTTGTAGTTTAGTGAGACTGTGGACCTCTGGGTTAGCATTTTAGGCCTCTCTTCTAAACAATAAGCCCAGTGTCCTGCAAGAGACAGCCGCAGAAATTCAGATGAGATACATACCAAATGCTTGGTATGTACTACTACTTTGCTTACTACTTAAGCTCTAGTGCAGGGGTCCTCAACCTAATGTCCAAGGGCCAGATACGGCCCTCCAAGGTCATTTAGCCAGCTCTCACTCAGGGTCAACCTAAGTCTGAAATGACTTGAAAACACACAACAACAACAATCTTATCAGCCAAAGGAAGGCCCACACTTCCCATTGAGATACTATTAAGTTTATATTTGTTAAAATTGTTCATTTTAATTATTGTATTGTTTTAAAGTGTTTTTGCACTACAAATAGGATATGTGCAGTGTGCATAGGAATTTATTCATGTTTTTTTTTCTCCAAATTATAATCCGGCCCTCCTACAGTTTGAGGGACTGTGACCTGGCGCTCTGTTTAAAAAGTTTGAGGACCCCTGCTCTAGTGTGATACTGGCACCATAAATCGACCCCCCTCCAAATCCCATACTTGCACTAGGGAAAAAAGTGGCACTCATTGGATGTAGTATGACCATGAGGACATAGATTAGAAGGACAAGCGACAAACGAGTTATTTATTTCATTCAATTCAAAAACACTAGGGAGCAAAGTATCTAAAGTTTTGATTGCATGTTGATTAAAGATATGCATATTTCTTATGATTCAGCAAAGTTTCTTAGACTGCAAAATGTGGTTTAAGTCAACAAGTATGGCTTATGTAGAGTTTACATTTTAAGAGTATTTCTGTAAAACAGTGGGAATAAAGAAACAGTATTAGGCATTGTAAGATAGACAACTACAGTTCTATGTAAGTTGCTTTTGTACAGACCGTCTTGTGGTGAATAATGTAGTTGAGACAGTTATAGCTGCCTGGGAAAGGAGAGCCCGAGAATCCAGAGAATGAGGGGTTTCCACTTACTATGAGGGTTCATTTTTGGAAGGCCTGGAGAAGCAGTCCACAGCATCCTAATTTGCTCCTGCACAATATATACAAACAGACAAACTCATACAGTATACAAGGAAGTGGAAGGAAGAGAATTGCTTGAATAGTGTTCAGTGTGGTTCCACAACTACAATAATGTTTGCAATAGGGATTTAAGCAGGCTGTACAATGAAACTGAGGTGAAAGCACAGGAGACAACAGGATTAACCAAAAAGAATCTTGGACTTTGGAACTCCTATATGTACTGATGTCTAAAGAATAACCCAAATATGTGAATTGCTCCTTTGGACAATGAACCTGCATGGTAAGTACCAACCCTTGGTGTCTAAAAGATTATGGCATCTTTAACACTGCCATGGTGGGTTTTCTGTTTTCGGAGTTGTATGTTGGACTTTGCTGTCATAGTCAGGGAGAGACTTGCTATTATTCCAAAGTGACAGATTTGTTTGGATGCTTCTCTCTTCTTCCAATTTTCTGCAGATGATTAACTGCTTGCAAGGGTACGTCCAGGTATCTCCTAGCTAACCAGCTTCATCATAGCTGACATGGAGTTACTTCTGATCTGTTAAATGGAAGAGGAGCTTGTTCAGTATCTAGCGAGGAAACTGGGTGGATAATTTCTTGGCAAGGCTATCCAGTTGCCCCCTTTTTCTCCATTCAAAAGTTTGGTCTTTTCTGAAGCAGCTGTCATACAGGAGCCTCTCTGTCCTACTAATCTTATTCAGTCAAGTCCTAACCACTAAACTTGAACAATGGTATCCTTATTATGTTTAAATTTCTCTGATGAAAGTAGTACTGCTTTCAAACTGTGAGTTATTCAGTGAAGCTTGTTAAAATACCTGTGTGTTTTGTCTGGCTGCTTCAGGAAAGCAATGGTCCGACAGACTGTTATGCTGCAATTTCACAAGCTGATCGTCTGCAGACAGAGCCAGAAAGTCTTCGTAAATGGAGAGAAGAGCAACAGGAACGCTTAGAAGTACTTGGTAAGGTCCCACACCATATGTCCTTCAGCCAGTTTTTAATAAGAAGCAGCATTTCACATCAGCCAGAGCTCAATGGGGCAATAACACACAAATTACAGGCCAGGGCTCCTTTGTCTGTAACTTAAGAGCAACATTGGGTGGGATATATCTCTATATATTTCTGCATGGGACTCCCATGGGAAACTTAGTTTTAAACATCCTTTCAATCAGACTAGAAGATCTTGTAGCTGTCTCCAGGAACTAAGTCAATTGATGCACAGAATACAAAGTTTTACCATTTTTGGCAAGGCATTCCAAATGAAAAGCTTCAGAAATATAATAGCGTACCATTGTGCCTATATTATGTGACTGCCTTCCTGATGGTGCTGTTTTGAGGGTCAAAAATAGGCATTTAGAGCTCTAAGGACCTAATCCAAAGAGATGTTGCTAAGCAGCACTTTGGACTTTTGAGATTTCAATGGGAGTATCTTCATTTAGAAACTTCTTCAGACATTGAAGACCAGAGACCATAACTTCAAACGAACTGAGATTCTTAGGAAATGAAGTTACCAATATCTCATTCCGTGGAACTTGCTGTTGTGCTGGCCACCAAAAAATATCAGAACAATTTTGAAAAAAAGAGAATTGTTGGGGTTTTTTTTCTTTGCTGTTTTTTGAGAAACAGCAAAGAATTGGCGGTCTGCAAGGACGTTGCCCAAGGGACACCCAGACATTTGATGTTTACTATCCTTGTGGGAGGCTTTTCTCATGTCCCCACATGTGGAGCTGGAGCTGACAGAGGGAGCTCAACCAACTCTCCCTGGATTTGAACCTCTGACCTATCAGCAGTCCTGCCGGCAGGGCTGTAGCCAGTGGGGGGAGGGGTGTGGTTTAAAAGTTCAACCCTGCCCTCAAATGTGTCAGGTTAAAAAAGAAACCTGGTTTACTCATAACCAGTTAAAATTCTTGAGTAAACCAGGTTTTGGGGGGGGGGGGTTAGAACCTTTGGGGGGGGGGCCTAAAACTCATTGTACCACCAGGGTTTGGGAATTGGTGAAGTTGGATTAATTCCTGAACTTCTGTAGCTGATCTATAGGATCAAACTTCTGGTTACATCCATTAGTCCCCTTGATCCTAACCTGTTTTTCCTGCACTGGTAGAATTACAGTTGCAAGCTGGCTAGTTTCTGTTTCCTCTGTTAATTCCTTGCTATCTGACAAGTCTGTGGCTTCCAAAGCCTGGATTACATACACGGTGGTATCTCAGCTGTACTTAGTCCCCAAGAGTAAACAATAGTGTTTAAGCCACATTTGTCTGCTCCTTTACAAAGATGCAAACTCTCGAAAGCAAGAAGCAGAATGGAAGGAGAAAGCAATCAAGGAGCTGGAGGAATGGTATGAAAGGCAAGATGAACAACTAGAGAAAACAAAAGTTAACAATAGGTAAGAAAGAATGACACTACCTGCAAATCAGCTGATGCTTTCTTAGCCTTTTCTCTGGGTTTTACAGTTTACAAAAAACTATTTTTGCCGTAATCTTTGATTCCCTGTGAATCACAATTGGCAAATGGAGAGCCAGCCTTGGGAATAGGCTCTACTCCCAACCCTACTTTGTTTGCCTTCACTTATCAGCTTTAAATTTGGAGTAGCAGAAAATGTTGAGAGATAAGTCAAACCTAAAAAAATGCTTCCCCCATTAAATTTTTTGAAGAAGGAATGAGATATCTGCTTGCCATAGATCCAGGGCTGAATTATGGATACAGTAAAACCAACATGTGAAGCAAGGGGATATCCAGCTGAGGCGGGTGGGGGAGGGGGGTTGGGGGAGAAGAGATAGGGTAGGGAAGTCATGCATTCCCAAGGTTGGCTCATATCCAGGCTATTTGGATGATTGTATCTCCCAATACGAACCTGCCCAGGCCCTGAGAGCCTCAGGGCAGACCTTTCTCAGTGACTTCCCCTCGACTCTGGAACTTCCTGTCCAAGGAAGCCAGGATGCCACCTTCTGTACCGTCCTTCCAGCAGCAGGCGAAGACCCTTCCTTTTCATGCAGGGAATTCAAGAAGAAAGTTTGAAACACCAAGTGTTGTGTTGTATTTTTATGTATTTCAAATGGTTTTGATTGTTTTTAATGATTTTAACTGTTTATTCTTAGTACTTCCAATGTTTAATCCCTTTTTAATGTTTTTATGTGTTAAGTTTTTAATTCACACTTTGTTACGCTTTCACTGTTAGCCGCTGTGGGTCTCCTTTAGCCGAGAAAAGTGCTAATAAATGAATAAATGAATGAATGAATAATAAATAGGCTCTTGAGTGATAGAGAGGCAGCATTAGTTGTGTGCTAGTTCTGTATGATGTTGGAGCTACCTATTGCCAGAATAGAAAAATCAAGTTATTGACAGTGGAGATCTGTAGATGGAACTCAAGCAAGATGAGAAATTGGTGGTTGTTTGTATTTGCACTGACAAGGAGGAAGGAGAGAGAATATTATTCTGAGTGATGGCAGTTTGCTTCTACAAATCATCCTGATAGAAGCTACTTACAACTCTTCCTCTACATCCCAGTGAAGTGACCTCACTTTATCTTTGAGTTTACTGCCACCTGCAGCCCAAGACTTGGGGAAGTTAGTCTGCCATAACCAAAGAGAGTATAAAATTGATGAGGCATGGAAGTGGCCCATAGGCTACATACAACCCTTAAGGTCTTCCATCAGCCCTGCTGGAGCCTCCAGTCACATTTTTTAAAAAAAATGTAAATTTTGAAGTAATCTTACAGAAAACCCTCCAAATAGACCAGGCATGCACAACATACAGTCCATGGGCTGGGTGTGGCCCACAGAGGGCTTTCCTGTTGGCCGTGTATGGGGATGGGCTTTCCCTTGGCCAGTTGGCCCTTTCGCTGCCTGTCTTGCTGGACAGGCAGGTAGGCAAGGAGGAGGAGTGGCCCACAGAAGGGTTTTATTTTTCCAAAATTGGCCCTTTACAAGGGCCAAGTTGTTCAGGCCAGAAGTAGACAAAAAAAAAATCATCCCCTGACAACACATCTGAATTCCTTTGTACATTGTATTGAGGGGTCTCTCAAAATAGTAAAAGGAAATGATGTCACAAAACTTCCAGTATCCATTCTGAGAGGATTACAGACTAGTTTAAAACAGATTTCTTTTTGCTTGCTTTGGGAGAGAAGAGGCCTGCAAGATGGAAAAAGGCACCTGTGCCATTCACCCCTCCATTACTGTAAAACAAGGGTGGGCAATTTTCCTATGTCACTTAAGCCACCACACCTTCTTGAATCCCAAGCTTTATCCATTTTGCAGAAGACTTCCAGAACCCAAGTCCTCCAGGTCCAGTTTACTGCTCTTTCTTATAGAGGAAGATGGGAATAAGTGATAACACTACTCTTACGTGCTCTTTTCTCCCTCCCCATAACCCAGCACTGGACCTGGGTCTCTGAAGTGAAGAGGTTAAATATCTACTGCATTCTTGGCATTCCCAAATGATGCAGTCCAGTAATTCTGTACTGTTTGAACAATCAATCTCATGGCCAACAGAAGAGATAAGGATTATTTCTTTCTGCAAATGTTGGCAAAACCTCAACCCTTTGGATGCAATGGAAAGTGTTCCTTGCCTAACTGATTTTCATTTCCTTTGTGAACCTTGTGACAAATGTGGATTGCATCAAAAAGAGGACACGATGAGTAGAGAATTGCCCTTTTCCAGCCTGTATGAATCACAGACAGGCCTGTTGCAGACATAAAAACCCCTTAACAACCATGGCTCGCATGTCAATATTCAGCTTCAGTGGATAGGTGCTCTCTGGATCAGGTTTTTTTTTTAGTAATTGGTTTAGGTTGATGTTTATGTAATTTAAAATGTAATGTGTGTAAGCGACGGCGAGGCTACTTTGAGGAGTCTGGCTTGATCTCCAAATGATGATGTGAAGGAAACCACTGTTATAGCTGCTCAGGGTCACAATATTCCTCACCTTTGCAGCTCATTGCTTTATTTTTCTTAACTGATTTCATTTTCCTTAACTATTCTCTCAATGTATGTAGCAACGTCTCAATATTTTTGGGGTCAGACTAATATGTTGCATGTTTAACATATTAAACCTAGCTCAGCTGTACTTTCTTCTGCTTATTCTTCTCTTTTTCTCTCCTGCCTGCTTGCCTCTTCTGTGGACCACTTGCCACCCAGGGTGGCAGATGAAGCTTTCTACAAACAACCCTGCGCTGACGTGATTGGTTATGTGTATGTTGCCTAACTACTGGTTATTTGTCTGCTCCATTATCCATCCATTTCAATTAACACCTCTAATCCGCAATGCTTATTGTGGCCAAAGTATCCAGGATGAACCACTCCTAGCAGAGTAGCATGTTCTGTGGTAGATCATATTGAAAGAATATTGCCATAAAGCTTCTAGGATACATTGTTCTGCACATGCCATTGTCCACCACAGGTTGGCAGGCTACAACCAAGCTTAGACTAATCACAACCATTATATTCAACATTCCAATGGCCATGATAGTAACACATCACCAAATCCTGGGAAATCCCGACTTTTTATTTTTACTTGTACACTTTCTCCATACATTTGATTTAAAGTTAACAAGACACAATGAATTGCCAAACTGACCAGATGCTGCCAAAATTTCAGTATTCTTTTACAATTTATAATCACACGACTTCTCATGTTATGGATGAGGTACATCCATTTATTTCTCTACCTAAGGAGCAGTCCAAAGGAATATTGAAGAATAGGGAAATATTGAAGGTGATCTATGCCATAACTGAAATATTGAAGTACAGGTGTAAATGGCTTGCTGCCGAGCCATTGCTGTGCTCCAGTAGCATTCTCCAAAAAGAAGTGCAATCTTCCCTCCACGTTTAGATTAAACTTTGATGGGTTCAATTTTTAACTGAGAGCAGAAGCTGAGGGTATCGGCAGCTAAGAAGGAGATGGGACACGAGAACATATGGAGGGAGGGTGGCCACTCATTTATTCCCTTGGATAGGAGGAGGGAAGGAGATAGATGCCATGGCTGTTGTAAAAAATCTCTTTGAATGCTGTTCTATTCCTTCTTGAGAAGGATGGGACATTAAAGGAGATTTTTTGTAGCAGTAGTTTGCACCATACATTATTGAGGGCTTAAGATACTGCATTTTTCCTCTTTTGTGGAGATCCTACACCCCTAATCATCACAAAAGTTGAAGGCCAGCTGTACTACAAATTATATTGAAAATTAAACACTCAATAAAGTGCAGTTCTGAGTTTTTTCTCACAATATTTTAGGATAGTGGTTCTCAACCTGTAGGTCCCCAGATGTTTTGGCCTACAACTCCCAGAAATCCCAGACAGTTTACCAGCTGTTAAGATTTCTGAAGGCCAAAACCCCTGAGGACCCACAAGTTTAGAAACACAGCTTTTGAGATTCTTGGTTATTTCCAGTCTCAATTAGTGCTGCCCCCTTGTGCTCTTTAGAAATATTAAGATTGCAGTAAGTATGTAATGCACAAGTATTAATAGATCTCCTTGCATAGTATTCTGCAGCTGGAACTTAAAAAAAAAACTGTCCTGAAAAATGAGTTGGGCTTAATGGTTTTACAATGTCTTGCAGTCAGTTAAATCCATCGACCAGAAGGAACCTCTGATTGCAGAAGACGTATCTCTAAAGAAACTTACTAAGCAAATTAATATCCTTTAATATCAGTGTGATCCAAAATATTCCAAGACTCCTATAGGATAAAAAATAGATGAGGCAGAATTTTCTCACACTTTGTACCATACAAAATAAGCCGTTTCCTGGAAGATGTATTCTGTTAACACTAAGATTAGATTAGTTCAGTTGGTTTGCCTGCTAGCTTATACAGACATGGCCATTTTCATGTGAAAAGTGCATTCATCTTTGAAATTGATACAGTTGACCCTGCACATGTGGAGGATTATTTACACTTTGGAATCTCTAGGTCCCCCAGTACAATTTATGGTCAACTTCACACTGGAGCACCTCGAGGTTTCTAGAGAGATGTTCTCTTGGATTTTAAAAATGTGATTTTTCATTTGCAGTTTTTTTCCCACTTTTGCAGGGGTCCTGCACCCCTCACTCCAGTGGATTGGGAGGGTTGTCTGTGTTCTGAAATAGAAAATCATCTCATCCACCCCAGTTATCAAGCTGTGTGGCTTAGTTCTAGCTAAGAATCATTAACAGGAAAAATTGTAGAAGAAACAGTGAGAAGGAAGTGCAGTGGGAATAAATGGCAACAGTCCCTTCCTTCATGAACTACTTGTCAAAATCAGGAATCAGAGAAGTGGCCATTGCAGGCTGTAATTAACTGACAAGGTACCATCCAAATGATAATCATTTGAGAAGAAGTACTGATTTGAATTACGTTAGTACTAGAGCCGCTGCTCTGACCCTGTTGAGTATTTCCAGTTTCATAGCCTGCTTATATCAGCAGGAGTGTGTATGACAGCACCTGGGGAAATGGATGGTTCTTGTGTACAAGTGTCTGTTTTTGGCTTTTTAAGTTTGTTGAGTGAGAGCACGGGCAAATGACCCAGCCTTGTGAAACACATTTGCCCTTGGAGTTGATGTGGAAAGACTATTTCCTGTAATCAGTTGGGAGGAGACGGGGAACCGTTAGGGCAGGTGCCGAAGTATAAATCTGAGAGCATGTTTCCTAACTGTGGACAGTGCTGCAAAGTGCATGTCTGGCCAGCTTTACTTATCATCTGCATTATGCTCATTTTCATTTTCTATATCTGACTTAAACTCTCCTTTTTTTTTGTTTCTCTTCACCTTTAAGCACAAACATAAACCATCCTTGCTACAGCCTAGAACAGTTAAGTAAACTCTTCACTGCCCTTTAAGTGTCTTGTCCCATGAAATAGCAGTGTTGTAGTGATCTTTGTCATCAGTGATGTCTGTACAATTCTCTCATCCTTGTGATCTGTGCTGAACTTCATGGGCTCATCCGCATTGCTTTTTCTTTTCCTTTTACTATGCTGCTTGTTGAAATAGTTGAGAGCTTTGCTCGTCTCCCCAGAATGGCGGAGGTGGGCTCATGCTTCTGTGTGGGTACCAAGGTTTCATTATTTTCATCATTTTGCTACTGAAAAATGGAATTTGTTTTATGTTCAAGCAATGCAGTAGTATTGAAAAGAGTCTGTTAATTCTTAGATGTCCATTTTGCACATGTATGTATGGATGAAATGAACAGGCAGGTATCCTCTGAACTGGCTTTTCATTGATAATGCCCTGCTTCAACATGTATTGTCAAATGCATAGCTTTGTTTTGCAACCTCTGCTTTTCCTTATAGAATCGGGGACATAGAATTGTCATAGTGCTTTATACGTATTGCACCCTGTGGGTCTTGGATGTGGCTTCAAAGGTTAAAGGATAATTTAATACCCACACTCACATATTTTCCACCCGGAAAGTTAGCTTTTGCTGTGTCAAATGAACCCATGCCCCTTGTAGAACTGGGGCATGGATTCATTTGTTAAGGAGTTTGGGTCTTGTCTGCCCAGTCCAGTGCGCCTTTGTGCTTTGGATCTTTGCACACCTATTTGTGTATGTAGCTCCCACCAGTTACGTAATTAAATTTTTTACTTGCTGGTAAAAATAAACTCAGACTGCATATAACTGCATTGAATGCTCAATAGCACTTCTAAAGCATTCTTAAGGTAGCTCCGAACTTAGTCTTTTACTTAGTCTTTTAGACTGCATTCCACTCTTAAACCAAACACTTTCTGTAGCACTTCTCCATTCCAGTCTGTCTGACAACATCTCTTTTGTCAGGACGCTGTGGGGTGGAGGAAGTGGGACATCCTCAATATGCTACAATTCTTGTGTTATCCACCCAATGAAGCTGGAAATAAAAGGGAAGCAGGCAGAGTGAAGGGATAGGAAATGTGCCTAGCTGTGTTTAAACATGGTGTTGCCTTGATTCTAGGGCAGCGGAAGAAGCCTTTGTCAATGATGTGGATGAATCGTCCCCTGGCACCGAGTGGGAACGTGTGGCTCGGCTCTGTGACTTTAACCCCAAGTCGAGTAAGCAGGCGAAGGACGTGTCCCGCATGCGCTCAGTCCTGATTTCACTCAAGCAGGCTCCGCTGGTTCGCTGAAGGAAAGGCACACACAACACTATAAATGCAATATCTTTTAACTTTACTCAGAGAAACTGTGTTTGCAGTAATTGGATTAATTATGTTTAAATGTTTTTGTTTTTGGACCAAACCTCATGACGTATTTAGAGTTTGATCATTGTTTTGTGATTGCATGTTCTTCCCTCATTTGAGCCCTCCTGGTGTCCAGACTGGGAGGTAACTTGCAGAATCATAATCTCTGTGCTCCCAGGCACTGAGATTTCACTTTCAACTGTACTGATATTAAAGGTCTGTTTAAACAGCACTTGTGTGTGGGGACTTAAAAATCCAGTGACTTTTATACTGCTTTAAAAGATACTAGCTTTGTAAACTGTGTACCTAAAAATAGATTCTAGTTTTGAACACTTAAGAACAACTGACTACAAAAAAGCAAAGCAGAAAAACAGTCTCTCTCCTGTAAAACAAAGTATTTATATTTACTGGGGTCTAATGTGCCGTCGAATTTAATGCATATCTCAATTATGAAAACCCTAAAACCAAAAGAAATATTTGCTGCTGAATGTAATGCAGTGGCAAAAAGTGCACTCTTTGTAATTTGGCCCAAAAAGGTATGCATTACACTTGCTGCCTGCTTAGAATTACTTCTTTAAAAACAAAAGTATTAGAACACCAAAGCTTCCAGCAATGGGAAAGAAAACCTTGGAGTGCATCTATGATGCAGAATGAATTCACCTTAACTCCCTTTGTTCAGTGCTATGGGACCTGGGGGCTAGTTTTACAAGGTTTGGAGCTTTCTCTGCCAAGGAATGCAGATTCCCCACCAAACTACAAATCCCAGGTTTGTATAGCATTGAGCCATGGCAATTAAATTAGTTTACATCCTTCAAATAGGAGCTTCAGGTTCTCCTGAAGGACCTTCCCTTTTGCTTTGGCTCAGCACTAGCGCAAATCTAATGTGCACTCTAATTTTGGCAAAGTAATGTAGGCAAAAAGGGTGAGCATTAGATTTGAGTAAAGGAGTGTCTTCCTTTTTGCCACTGCAAGAGGTTTTGTTTCTTACAACTCTGTTTCACCCAAACAGCTTTAACTCCTGGTAGCAAGGCTCTGGGATTTTATTATACCTACCTTATTTTCATCTGCTAGCTTAATTTAGGGAAGTCTTCCTTTTTTGTCTCCTGCTCTTAGCTGATGTTTGTAAAAGGAGAAAAAAGGTTGCGTGTGAGAGAGATGGTTAAGCATAGGTTGGGCAGATGTGATGTATAATCTGTCTTGTGGGGGTGGTGAAGTCTTCTTAATGAGTAGGATTGTTAGGTCTGGGACCTGAAGGCTCTTTAACTATTTAAAGTGGCAGTGAAGGGGGAAATATATAAATCTGGCTTGGGATTCTAAAAATGTAGAATCATCATAAAAGGAGAAACTGTTATCAAAGACACTTGAACATGATGATTTATTCAAATACAAGTGTGATATTGTCCTCAGTCTGTCTCTGCTACCTAGCTGTAATTCAGGCACAGTGCAATATAAATGATTGACAGGGATGCTTGATGTTCTGTTAAAGACTGTCAGAGACAATACGTACAGAAAGAAAAAAAAATGGGTAGGGTCTATGAGGAGGAAAAAAGAGCAAGTTGCTGAATTTGGTGCTTTTCAATCTCGGGATTCCCACCTCCCTTCAGACAGGTAATTGTATTGCAAACATCTCTGGTATCATCTTACAAGTGTAAATCTCCTGAAGTACAAAAATGGATAACATGGAACAGCACTGCCTCTAATTCTAGAAAACGGATGTATTGTTCTGTTTGTAGACAAGACAATATTGCTATGAAGGTAGCCATAGCTCATCCCCTGTCTCAAACAGGCAGTGAAGTCGTGAAAGATGTCAGCATGAGCCAATTATTTTTCTGTTGAGCACATTCAAAATACTAAATCCAGAGGATTTTCAGTTTCTTGCCAGCATTCTGAATCAAGAAGCCACTGCATGTCTCCCCAGGCCTATAAAAGACAAATCCAAAATGACAACCCAGCTACATATTGCATAATGATCAACCCCAAAACTGAACTAGGATGTCCCTGCAGCTATCAATTTACAAGCAAGATGGGGACACGCTACAACATTCACTTAACACATTTGCACTTTCATCCGGTACTGAACTTGGAGGTGCCTGTGCTCATGAAGAGAGCTACCTACAATATTACTTTCTGTATATTTTCAGGCAGATAGATGGGGGATCAATAACTGTTTCATGGCAGCTAGATCCTATTTAGCTTACTTAAAGGTGGGTTGTACTCTGGGAGTAGCAGCAAACAAAGACAACATAACTTAAAATTATAGTATACTTGTGGATAAGTTGACCTAGATAAGTTGAGGGCAGCTTTTGGGGCAATTCCGTAAGTCTGCAGAGGGGAAAGGACCCCTTTTGCCTCAGGAGGCTAGTGTCCCTTACTGTCGCTGCCATTCTAAATCCCAGACATTTAAAAAAGTCAGAAATGGTGAAAGAGATTTGGTGTTATTACTTCTATGTTCTGCCCAAGTGGCCAAAGTTCTCATCTTTTGCTAATGTACTCAGAACAGAGTTCAGGTAAATACTTTAATGAACAAATTGAGCCAGGGTTTTTGGGTGACTAGATTATTCAGATTTCTACATAAGTACAAACAGTAAATGCATGTTATTTAAATAATATCACACATTGCCAACTAAAATTAGCAGAAGTTTTTAGGGCCACATAGTCTACTTCCTTGGAGGCAAGTAGAGCAGTCTTGGGGATTCAGAAAGGTAGAGCATGCAAATATAGAAAGCTATATAGTTGCACCTTCCAGAGTCACAATCGTATGTTCCTCAAGCCTCCAAACTGCACTGCCAAGTATTTGAAGAAGTGGGCCATGAAACTTCAGTTTTAAAATACGTCTTAGTCTTAGAGATCCTATGCAACTCCTTGTTACGCTAAACATGGCTACCCCTTTGAAAATGAAAACAATTCCTGTGCTCTTAGAATGGTAGTCTTCAGACTTATTGTTCAGTATTTGGGAATGTCATTCTATCACACTTCATTCTTAACATGCCTTTAAAACCAACTTAAGAAACTGTCTTGCATTGTCTTATTAAATGGGTCTGCTGATTTTCACTGCACAAGGTAGCATAAATAGATGTGTACTTGGCGCAACCACATAAATGGCATCCTCAATCAAACCAGGGCACACAATCATCATAGCATTCCAGTGAGTCTTCACCTTCAAGTCTTCAAGTGTTTTGAGACCATGCACTCTCAACTACTACATAATTCAGCAAACATAATTCAAATATTGGCACTGCCATAGTGGTGTACAGAAGAAGTCATTCTTAGTTTAAGGAAGCATACTTAAGTTCCCAGTCTCAAAATAACTTTAGTGAGGCTATTATTGAGGTAGGTACATCATAAAGCAGAGTGGCAAAAAGGTATTTTGGTGTACAGAAACAACTGTGCTGCTAAAATTGTGTGACATCTCTGAAATCCAGTTTAAGTGTAGAATTTAGTTTGCCAACATTCACAAGGCAGATAATTGCATATCAATATGCCCCTCTCCCAGTGCTCCCAAGGCAAATGCCTAACTCATCTCGATCAATGAGTAAAAGCAGCCTGTGGCACTGATTGTTTCCCTAAGCAATAGGAGAGCTCTGATTAAAAAGCAAGATCAGAGACCTTTTAATATCAATATTAAAGATATACGTAAGACAAAGAATGAGAAAAAAGAGAGTTATTACACAAAATTATGATTTATGGAATATTGTGTGAGTTAATGAAGAGTTACTGAATTTGACATGCCATACAGTATTTCATTTGTTTACATCATCTTTGGAAAATAATAAATAAAAAGATTTTTTTTCTCTTAAAAAAGGATATGAATTAGATAGGTTGCATTTTTACAAAAAGATACAATCACAAGCAACTTGAGGCAAAATTAGTATTTTGGCACACTTACCTATATGTAAGTTCTTAGATGATTTCTTATAAGTGTACCATACGTCGGTTGACTAATTTTCTCAATAAGGATTAATATTAATTTAGCAAATAAATACATAGATGATCACTGCATGTTCTAGAATGATATGGTTGTAGTTTCATCAGACAGAACATGGTTTTCTGTTTCATTCTCCAGATGAAAAACAGTTAGATACACATCTGTAAGGAAAATATATTTCCTTTTTTAATGACTATTCCAGTGTTTGACTACTGAAATAAGTAAGTCATGGCTAATCCAACGGGAAAAACCACAACCAAGACAAAATAAATTTCAACCTCTATAATCTTTAGGCACCCTCTGGAATTGTTTACTATCGTAAAAGTTTGTAAGAGGATTTTATCTGCAAACTACCTTTCCAGTATCCTTTGACCTTCCATCTTATAAATGGAAATGCACATAAAAAGGAATATTTGGGGACAAAACCATTTTTCATTACTTCTTATGCTGCCTAAAAGATAACTTGAACCAGTAAGAAATCTTTTTGCACAGAGCGACTATAAACTGCTGCATCCGGTTTCTACTTTAGTATATCCTGCGTGTTGTATAATCCAGAACCATGCTAGCAGCTCCAAGCAGGGCAGGATCTACCAAGTCTGAGACAACCACATCCACCGCCTGTGCAGAAAACAAGGCCCGCTGTTGGATCACTTCTTTCACAACGCCAACATAATGGCTTGCCAAGATGCCAGAAAGTATGACAAGGGAGGGGTTAATGGTGTGCAGAATATTCACCACTCCAAGGCCCAGTGCTTGTCCAGCTGTAAGAGCACAAAAAGAAAGAAAATCCTGGATTTAGTCAAGAAGTGGGAAAAATGTAGTTAAGAAAGGAATTACTATGTCCAAAATAGCCTTGTCTCGCTGTCATTTCTGATTTTGCAAGCTTCTTAATCCACTTCAGAGGCAACAACAGCAGAGTGAACACAAACACCGTGCAGAGCTGCACCTTTCTCACACTGTGCTCAACAGTCCAGAACAAAACTACTGCCTGCTTTATTTAAGGACAAGACTAACTGAGATATGACAAGTTGACAATAAGAGCCCTACCTAATGTCATGGTTTAAAAAATGTGGCAAATAGTGACTCAGAAGATGACACTCCTTGTTAGGTAGAGAAGGCTTTCCATCTCTACAGAAAGCCTTTCTTATATTTAGTACTTCCTAGAACAAGTTTGGGCACCCTGATATCCACCAACCAAAAAAGCACAAAAGATCAAGAGAACGAATAACAAGCCCAGGATTATGTCTTGGAACAAGAAGACATGAACTGAGCTAACAGTTACATACAAATCCACTCCTGGTTATCATTTTTTTTCAGCAACAAATTTGTGGGAGAAGTATCAGTTTATTGCACTACTATTATACAACTAAGACCCAGAAATGTGTTTCAATCTATTATTATTACAACAACAACAACAATTAGATACACAACAAGATTAGTACACAGCAAAATAGATCACTATCCTGGCTTTTGTATTGGATCACACGTCTGACACTTCCCAAGTGTGCAGGACTGTGTAATGTATAGGCGAATAATGTGTGCAGATGTGAGTAAGGTGGCCTTTTGCAGCTGGCAGTAATTTTGTTAGCACCGATTGTTTACAAGTGCAGGCAAAGGTCTTTAAGGCACGGTGCCCAGTGTGCCGATCACCACTGGGACCACCTTTACTGGCTTGTGCCAGAGTCTTTGATCTTTAAATCCTCATATCGTGTAAGCTTTTCCAGTTGCTTCTTGTCAATTCTGCTGTCGATTATTATTATTATTATCATTATTAACAACTTTATTTATACCCTGCCTTTCTCCCCATGGTGACTCAAGGCAGCTAACAATTCTACACTAGACAAATTTTAAAAAAATGCAATACAAAAGTTAAAAAACAATTAAATAGTAACAGTGTGGTAAAAACAGAATTACAATACAATAAATACACTTAAAATGGCCTTTTAAAAACTACTGCATGTTACCTAGTTGTCTTTTATAAGATTTTAAGCAACCTACTTAATAAAACAATTTTAAAAAGTTATAATAAAAAGAATCCTAGAATTCAGGACTCATGAGGATCGGAACAAGAGGGGAGAGTCCTCATCAAATTGTACCAGTGCAACAAGGGAGACCTCTGCCCAATCCAAAATAAATACATACATACAGAATATGTAGTAATGTGTTGGTTGCTTTGAAAGGAGTATGCAAATACTAGGTTTAGTTGGTTCATGTGATAAGAGAAAATCACCTCTTTTTTAAAATGTGACTGAATGGAGTTGTTATGGAGGCGATTAATCACTCAAAGTATTGAGCATTTAGGGCAACTAGAAGCTGAACTTGAGTTGGGGGTAAGGCTTGTTTATACTCGACAGATAAAAGCTGTTACTCCATTTTAAAAATGAAATACGTTACATATTCAATCTGGGGCTTGGGTAAAGTCAGCTCCCATGTGATCTAGAGTTGGAAGCTCACACATCAGTGACAATGCTATCTTGCTAAACGTTAACTGAGGAGTATTCCTCAAGTGGTGACAGAGAGACAGTAATCCTGAATAAAAAGGTCTCTCACTGCCACTAAGAAGGCATCATATAACATTTCTGACAGCTGTGGCACATTGAAGAAGCAGCAACCACAGCTCCAAATTGTCTATGCCCAGAAGTAGATGAAAAGACACCCTCTCCATCCCAAAATACCTTTGCCCCGGCCTCAGAAGGAAGAAAGAAAAGGCAGTATCTGCTGGACATAATGCCCTCCCATACTATCATCCCCTTTTCCTCAATTAAATTGTAGGCCTGAGGATAGGGTACGATTACGTTTCTTTTACTTGTAAAGTGTCTTGTACATTGATGGCACTACAATACTACTACAACTACTATTAGACAATAGACAATGGTGATGGTAGAGGAGTTCCCCCTTTCTCCACATAACAAAGCTTTTCATATTCTGCTGAGACTTCAGAAAGCATTACAGCTACAGGTAGGATGTGATTTCTGTGAGACCAGGCTAATGAATTCCAAGAAAGAAAAAAAAAAAAGAAAAAGAAAAAAAAGGTGATCCAATTGACAATGTTCTACATTACATTTAGATTACTTCTACTACCCTGAAATGTATGATCTCAAAAATTCATAGATTAAAAAAAAGTTTCCTTTTCTTCCACTTACAGATGCCCTTTATAAACCAGGCATGTTATGTTAGGGCTGTTTGTTCACCTGAAGGCTTTACTACATCTAGGCAAAGGCCCATTTTTTACTGCTAATGTTACTCTGCACCAGGCGTTGAATGTGGTCAGTGCTACACCAATAGGAAGCAGAGTTGCCACATCATACTTGTTATCACAGACAGGAGTCTCAAGTAAGATTTATGGCTTCCATTTGTATTCTTACCTGTTCTGATAATATGTTCAGCTTTAGGATTCCCCAGTTTAGCTGCTTGGATCAGATGTACAGCAGTTACTACTTCTTCCTTCTTTACAGACATCCCTCCAACTAACAATGAATCCTCTGAAGGAACAAAAAAGATAGAAAGAAGGAAGGCAATAATGACTGAGAAATGAGAACATTGGTCTTATGATTGGTGATATTATAATTCACCAATCATAAGACCAATCTGAGGCCACAGAGTGAAGAGGAGGCAGCCAGGAAGTCCATAGTGTCTCATCCACCATCAGTTGGGATCCCCTCCCTCCAACTTCAACTTCCACTCTTGAGGCCTCAGAGTGAAGAGGGGACAGCCAGGAAGACACAGCGCCACCATGTCTTGTCCACCAGCAGTTGCGAATGAGCTCCGGAACTGATGGAAGGACAAGCGATAATAGGGTCGTAACACCAAGCAAATATTATCCAAATTTAAGCTATTTGGCCAGAAACTGAAAAGAATAACACAGAAACATATATTTTGACAAATGGTAGATTTGCGTGAAACCCAAAGAGTGGATCAATGACAAACCAGAAAAAAGGAATAAAAGAAAAGGAATAAGACCAATCGATGTATTGTTGAAGGCTTTCATGGCCGAAATCATTGGGTTGTTGTAGGTTTTTCCGGGCTGTATGGCCATGTTCTAGAGGCATTTTCTCCTGACGTTTCACCTGCATCTATGGCAAGCATCCTCAGAGGTAGTGAGGTGATCTACCATTCCCATCAACTTTAACATTGTACTATTCTGTTGAATCACCTGGTTGGCTTGCATTTCAGATACAATACATTAGGAAACGATGGACTCAAATAACCCAGTTTCTTTCAGCAGGGTCTTTGCCCACAGTGGGTGTGCTTGATCCTACTTCTGTCAGCATTGAAATATCTTGCCATTATGTAGCACTAGAAAGTCAGTAGGTTCTTTTATATCTTCTATATACTGTACAGAAAAGCTATCTTTTAGCAGCCGGAAGCAGTTCAAAGTGATACAGCGTGAGAGCACAGCTTGAGGGACATACATGCCTGACAGTGTTTAACTTATCCATGGTCATTTGAAAAGAGGCAGCAAAAATAAACATGGCAAACTTCAAAAGTACTACTGTGCTTAACAATGTAAATGACAGCTTATTTTAATTTCACAATGCATAATAACTATTCTCCTAAAACCAGGATCTGTCGCAAAATAGAACACTTGAAATCAGAAAAGCATTATTGCAGATCTGTAAGAAAAAAGGCTAGTCCCATTAAGGTAAACAAGTTTCTTTGGTAGCAATTATTTTTTGGCTGCAGGTCAATATACCTAGAATATGACGGTCAACTTGAAACAGCTTCCTTGTGGCATATTATCTAATACAGATGAGTTTGTGTTAATTTTCACATGATGAATTTTCAGAATAATATGCACATTCCTAATATCATTAAGAGACATATGCTGATTTACCTCTCAAACAATAGCTTGACTTGGCTATGAGCAGCAAAATTAATTGAGAACAAACTGCTTCTGAAAAACCTGGCAGTCCTTGTTTAAGAACCCACACAAAGTGATATTCTGACATTTGATTACTTAAAACAAGGATTAAGAGCATATGGTTCTTTAGATATTTGGATTCCAATTCCCATCAGAGTATATAATGAGAGGTGATGGAAGCAGCACTCCATTCACATCTGGGGTGTGGAGCAAAGGTTCCCTACCTAATTTCAATGGGTGTACGTACCGGACTTTTAGAACATATGCATTACATGCATGTGATATAATCAAACATGTACCTACCATCATGCAATTTTTTAGCTTCTCTTTGCAAGGCTATTCCAGAAGCGTAGGCTTCTAAACATCCATGGCTCCCACAGAGGCACTCTGGTCCATCGAGAGCTACCATAATGTGCCCAAGTTCAGCAGCACAAAAAGAGCTCCCATGAATCAATTCATTTTGATGAATGATTCCACCACCAATACCTGAAAGGTAAAGATAGCAAAAGATTTTCATCCAAATAGCAGGGCCTGAAGGCATGTAGAAAACCTGTAATTTCTACATGCTTTTCCAGTTGTATGTAAGAAAAGGGCAAACAACATTCTCTTTGCTACTTATTGCAGAAACAAAAAGCAGGTGACACATACCAGCTTTTGGACAAAACAGTACCAGGATTCTTTTTTTTCAAAATCATACGTCTTATGTTATGTATCCCATATTAGTATTTCAATAGATGCAACTGAACATATTAAGATACAAATAAATCCAGATATCACTTGTGACTACCATCTGTAAACATGTAGTTTATCTTTTCTGTTTTTAGAATATAAATACAGTGTGACGCCTATGAACTTTAAGTAAAAGATGCACATGGAAGGGGATACTTAATGTTCTATTCTTAAACCTACTGCAATTTAGTCTACATCATAATTATCCACACTACAGCCTAAATAAACATTTGCTTTTTTCAGGCTTTTAAACTTTGAAAATGTCAGTTATTGCTAGTCTGACACTAAAAAAAGCTATGCTTGAATTAGTCTCAACATTGAGCATCTGAGGCTAGTTTCACCACTTATTGCACTGTAACCAAACAAGTTACTGCCAATTCAAAACTGGTAGGGGAAAATTATCTGCACATAAATGCTAAAGTTTAGCAGGAGGTTGGTTAAGCTGCAGACTAGAGCAGCATTTGCTTATTGTTGGAACAGCTGATCTTCATCTCATTGGAACAACTGTCAATTTAACCATTGCATACAGTAAAAAGGGACTCAAATTTGCTTTCTCTCAATTTACACTTGGAATTGCTTTATTCTCAGCTTTTCATTTGCTTGCATAAAAGCTTTTATTCCATTTTTTTTGGACAACAAAGAGTAAATGTATGGCACAATTAGGAAGTCTTCATCCACCATATTTACTCAAGTGCAATGTGCCATCAATTGTAATGTGCACCTCAATTTTGAAGGTGCATATTGCAAAAAAAATGTTTTTTGTTGAATGTCAGCGGTTCTGCTTTCTACCTTGGAATGGCTGACATACAAGAGAAAGTTGTGCCCCTTCATAAGGTGAGGTGCACAGTAAACTTGCACATGTAAACCCACCTGTGCCCCTCTGTCAGGCCGAGGCTGAACTTGCCAGCCTCAGCCTGACAGATGGGAGGGCTGCTTCCCAAAGAAGGCCTCATTCATGAAGCCTTCAAAACTGAGGTGGAGGTCTTGAAAGCCTTGTGAATGAGGCTAGTTGGGGAGCCATGCCCTTCTTCAGGCCAAGGTTGGCGAGTTAGGCTGCCTCGGCCTGACGGAGGGAAAGCAGGTGAAATTTACATGTGCGGGTCTAATGTGCACCTCACCTTTGGTAATGTAATTTAGCCAAAAAAGTGAGCCTCAGATTCAAGTAAATATGGTATTTAAATGCGTTATAATCTGTTTTTCCAGTACTCAAGACAGTTTATATCATATTAACTGTTTAAAATGAATAACCTTATGTGAAACACAAAAGAAACCCAGGGCTACTTAAAGTACTTTTCCACAGACCACTGACAAATTATTAAAAGAACTCTTTTTCGTCGTCGTCATCACCATCATATTATTATTATTATTATTATTATTATTATTAATTATTATTATTATTTTCTCTCTTAAAAAAGCGACTCAAAGCGGTTCACAATAAAACCAGTTCAATACTATTTAAAACCTAAACATATGTAAACACTGAAATAGAATTAAATATGAACAGTATTAAAAATAGATAATTGAAACAATAGCACTCTCATACTTGATCTTAAAAACCTCCTTCTTTAAAAGCTTGATCAAATAAAAGGTTTTAGCCTGCCACTGGAAGGACAGCAAAGAGGAGGCCATCCTGGCTTCCCTGGGAAGAAAGGAGTTCCAGAGTCAAGGGGCAGCCCCCAATAAGGCTCACTCTCTTATTCACATCAACTTAGCTTGCAGTGGAGATGGAACTGAGAGAAGGACATCTCCTAAGAATCTTAGGACCTGGGGCAAATTCATACAGAGAGATACAATCAACCCAATATTAGCTCTGTGTTGGAATTTGGTCTGAACACAAAGGTACCTGTCCCAGTGATGAGCGTTACAAAGTTTTCTACTCCTTTTCCATGCCCAAATTTTCTCTCTGCAAGAGCTGCACAGTTGCCGTCGTTGTCAACCCACACTGGCAAGTGCAGAGCATCTGATATGGGAGTCCGTAAGTCAACAGAACTCCATTCTTGAATAAGTTTTGTGGAATGGAGAACAACACCTTCTCGAGGATTTACTCGCCCACCTGTAGAAATGCCTGAGAACCAAGGCACATGTCAAAAAGAAAAAAAAAGGAATTACACCATTGCTTTGATTTGAGGGGGGGGGGCTTTAAATAAGCATTCATTGTCAATTTGTCATACAGAAACAAAACAACCTCTTCTCACCATCATTTGTGTCTCTTGTTTGCTTGTCGTCAACAAGCAAATAACTATTAACATCTGGTAACTTATTCAAAGAGCCATTGTGGTGTAGTGTTTTGAGTGTTGGAATACTACTACTACTACTATTAATAATAATAATCTTTATTTATATCCCGCCTTTCACCCCAGGGGGACTCAAGGCAGCTAACATTTAGCCACACTAGACAGTTTAAAAAGAGCAATACAAAAGTTAAAAAAACAAAGTAACAGTGTGGTAAAAACAGAATTAAAATACAGTAAACACACTAAAATGGCCTTTCAAACTGCATTATATAGCACTGTAGATGGGGTGTGGAAACCAAGGAAACTCACTTGCCCTTGGCAAGTTACTCTTTCTTAGTCTCAGGAGAAGACCATACTAGGCTCACTCTGAACCAATCTTACCAAGAAACTCTAATGATTAGTTTGACTTAGGGTCACCATGAGCAAGAAATGACTCAAAATATACATTCACATTTGCATATAGTAAGAAATTGCCTTAGAATGTACCCATTTCACAGTCTGCATTCACATTTTGACCATTCTTCATTGCTTTGTCACCATAGATAGTGGTTACACTGAAAAGATTAGCAGAAAATCTAAAAGGAGTGTGATTGAGACCCCATCTACACTGCCATATAATATCCAGATTATCTGACGGTGTAGACTCATATAATCCAGTTCAAAGCAGATAATATGAATTATATCTGCAATAATCTGGATTATATGGCAGTGTAGATCAAGCATGAGAAGCTGATGAAGAACTCTAATCTCCTTGTACTGTAAATAATTTGTGTGTGTTTTAAGCAACTTTTTATTATATCTCACTTTAAAACACACACACACACTGTTTAGCACACTAATATATAATGGTGTCTTTTTGAGAGCTAGAAAATGTGTCATTTGTTAAAAACTTACCCACACCCAGAATTCTGCAGTTCAGATTTACTGCTTCTGATGCAGCTTCTATACACATCTTAAGGATCAATTCTATTCTTTCCTCATAGGTTTTGGGATTCAGCTGAGTATCTTTCTTAACAATTTCACCCTTAATGAAAGAAAAAACCTTTAAATGTCTTTTATTTTTCCTACATACTGTCCTCCTATATTAAAGGTGACTTTTCTACAGGCAATCCCCGGGTTATGAAGAATTAACATTTAATAGATGCCTCAAAACAGTTTACCTTCATGCTAACAATTGCTACCCGGAGGTTTGTTCCCCCTAGATCCACGGCCAGCGCGCTCTGGGTTTCTAGGATATGGTCAATATCTTGAGAGATGTTCTCTTTTACAGGAGGGAAGCAGAATTTCTTCTGAAGGGGTTCTTGGAGGTCAATAGATTTAAGGAACTTCAAGATTCTTGGAACAGCATTTCCATCCCCATATATTTTTGAACTATTGTTATCAGGAAAAAAAAAACCAATAGGAACACATAAAGCAAGAACAGTAATGCACATTGCAATCCAATTTTTTTTCCTCAATAATTGCTTCTTAAAGTGTGGGTCCTGACAGTTTAAGCTTAGTTTAGTGTAGGAGTCACAAAACTATTTGGCAACAGTAACAGTTTCCTCAATGTCATCTAGCAGTGGTTTGACATTTACTCAGATCTGTTGTGGAGTGTTTACAGTGAACTCTACAAAATATGTACATTAAAAGAAATTTCAGTCCATTTAAGCCCAGAAAAGGCTGGATATACAAAGACCTAAAATGAAAGGGTTTTTAAAAAATCTGCATGACTGTTTACTAAAACACTAACTGCTGCTACTTGCGTAGCAGGCAACATTACACACATTATTGGTGTTATTTCTATGATACTACTGTGAATTAAGCAGCACTGCATACAATGACCAAAATTTTATATCTCTTGCAACCACTTTCAATGGTGTCAAACATGTGGTCCTATAGATGTTTTGGACTTCAGCTTGCAGAATTCGTTATCATTGAACAAGCCGGCAAGGACTTCTGGGAGTTGGGAGGTCCAAAAATCTGGAAGGCCACAAAATTGACATGTCTCATTTACATTATTATACTTACCAGGGATACTGTTTTCCAAACTGGAGATGTAGGGCTTGCAGTATTTTGTCCTGGGTGTCAGCATCACGAACGTGAAGGACATTTTCACCTTGGTTTTTAAAGAAGTCACAAAAATGATGTTATAAAAAGATACTGAAATGCCAAATACCTGCTGTTGAATGTCACCAATGCATTTCCAACAAGGAAAAAGGGCTTGTATAGGAAGGTCCTGCACCAATTCAGTTACAAATGCTGACACTTCAGCTAAACCAGTGGTTCTCAACCTGTGGGTCCCAGATATTTTGGCCTTCAACTCCCAGAAATAGTAACAGCTGGTATTTCTGGGAGTTGTAGGCCAAAACACCTGGGGACCTACAGGTTGGGAACAACTGAGTTAAACTGAAGTGAAATTTTACTGCACTGTAGACAAGCAAATTATTGCAATTATTTAATATAATTATGGTGACGTTTTAGTATTTGTTGGCAATAGCAATCTGTGCATATCTAGACTATTAATTTATTTACTGCATTTATATACCGCTTTTCTCACCCGTGAGGGGACTCAAAGTAGTTGTCAATGTAATAATGGCAAAAAAATTCAATGCCATACATACATGTGAAAACCAAAGCATAATATCTAGACAATAACATAGAACTATAAATTAAAAACATTAACCATATTAAAACATAAACCATAAAAACATTTAGACATTAAAGCATAGAATTAAAACATCAACAATACAATAACATTTATATTAAATCCAACCCCTTAAAACAACACAATTTAAAAACAACTATTAAAATCATGCCATTCAGAATCATAATCTGAAGCAGTTCCATTGGCCGGTAAAAGTATGATAGCAGACCCAACAGTACGCTAGTTGCGCAACGTGGCTGTGAATTAAGGAAGGGAAGAGGTGTGTGAGACAATGGAGCAAGTGAAAGATGCAGCTGCGGCAGGATAGCACCGAAGTAATTTAACTCAGGTGGGAGAAGATAAGAGTGAAGTAATGTAACAAAAATTTAATGTGGAATGATAAACGGCTGACAAAGACCTTAAACGGGGTAGAAATGAGCTATCTGGACAAAAGTATGACAGCTGGGACTCAGCACTGCTGTAATTTCTCGCCTCCTTTTTATCCTTCCTTGCAGCAGCTGTGTCTCTCACTCCCTGCACGGACTCGCACATGTGTTCCCCTCATTAAATCAGACTCATGTTACACAACCAGTGTAGGGTTCCAGCTATCATACTTTTGCCCACTATTCCTTATCAAACACAAGATTGTATATGCAGAAGAGTATATTTTCTTGAAGGAATGGTAAAAGCATGTTTTATTCTTATTAAAGTATTAGGATGTCTCTATATGTAGAATAATGGAGTTTGACGCCACTTTAACTCAATGCTATGGAATCTTGAGATTTGTAGTTTGGTGAGGCACCAGCACTCTTTGGCAGAAAAGGCTAAATAACTTGTCAAACTACAACCTCCATGACTACAACCTCCATGACAGCAATGACCCATTGCCATTAAAATTATATCAACTGCATTAATTCTGCACTGCATGCTAAGTATATTTATATGACACAATACAGAAATGTGAGTTTAACAGGGACCAACAGGGATGGTCCTTTCCAGGACAACATTACTTCTAACTATAAATGTAAAATTCTGATATGTCATAATATGTTATATTTAATACCAATGAAGTAAAATAAAAGTGGTAAGATAAAGTAAAAGGCAGAAGTGAGGGAGAAAAGTAGACTACAGTACAGATGGATTTCCTCAATAAAAGAAGCCACAGCCCTGATCTTGCAAGAGCTGAGCAGGACTGGTGCACCTGGAGGTCTCTAATTCATAAATCAAAGTTGACTTGATGGCAAGTAACAACAACAATAGCAAGGGCAACTTGTATTGGTTTAGAAATAACAGAGAACAGGTAGGTCATGAAGTTTGAGGGCATCAGGTGCAAGCAGCTTTGCAGACTACTTTTCTGATCATTTCGCTCCTATTTCTCCCATAAGTCCCTTGCTAAGTCAGCTGTTCCAAAATAATGAAACATACTAGACAAATAAGGTAATGCAAAGAAAATGCACACAAGTTTTCATAGTTGAACTTTTCAACAATGAAAGGAGATTATAGATTTAAAAACAAAATAAACTGGAATGCTTAACAAGGACAAGTAGTTTCCCTGGTATTTAAGAATCCTATTGGTTTGCACAAAAGACACCCACATTATTATTACAAGGAGAGACTGCAATTACCATAACTCATTTGGATAAAAAAGGAAAGACTTTTCCAACCAAATATAGATAGAGTAGAAACAAGATAGCAATTGTGGGGTTTTCCCCACCATATTGAAAATAGTATACAGCTAAATCAAACAACTTATACAGAAACTGTAATTTTGTACACACAACAAAACCAGAGTCAATAAAAAATTGAGTTGTATACTCCTTAACCCCACTGAGTGACCTATAGCACAAGAACTCTAAGGAACCCCTATTTATGTTGTCTAGCAGATTCTATTCTGGGGGCAAAAGAGAAAGGAAATTGCCTCTCTATTTTTTTTTTTCATTTTTCCCCTGCCTGGAAATACTAACCAATGCATTAGCAACATTCATGTCCAGTTCCCAATTCAACTGGCAATTTGCCAAACAGATTTAACTCAAGACGTTCAGGAAACTAACAAAGACCTGGTTGTGGAACGCAGCATTTGACAACTGATTTAATTCTTTGCCCACATGAAAGGAGGATGATGAATGGGATTGTGATGGTGTCGGACGATTTGGCTCTTTTAACTGGGATGATAATGTTTTAATGTGTATGGTGCTGATATTTTAATCGTGTAATTAAGTGGCATTGTGTTGTTATTGTATATTTTTTGTATGTTAACACATGTTGTGAACCGGTCCGAATCCCTCTTTGAAGGTGAGAGGGTCGGTATATAAAACCTCGAAATAAATAATAAATAAATAAGACTGCAAATATAAGTGCTATTTTATGACACTATTATGTGAAAATTCCTCAGGAGTTTGAATAACTGCAAATATATAAATTGTAAAAACAAGGAAAAATACAATTACCTATTGTTGTTTCTAGGCATTAAGAGATCTGGGTACAATTTGAAAAATGGACATAGAAAAAAGCAGCTTTAAGAGCACACAAATACGCTACAAACATGTAAAAAATGATACCATACCTGTTTCTCTTCCTATCTGCCGTGTTCCAAGATTGATGACTGGAGTACCAAAAGCCCCAACTTCTCGCACACCACAACTACTGTTCCCAATCACACAACCAGCATGAGCCACTAACTGAATAAACTGGTCAAAGGGAACATGCTTTACTGCTCGGAAATTCGGGTGGTGCTCAACACCTTTCTTCCTCATTACTCGAACCATTTCTTTGCTCCCTGTGGTAAAAGCAACCATACACTGTGTAACAAATTGACTGTATTTTAATAGAATGACTACTATTGGCAACACTGTTATGCTTAACCATATAAACAGAAAATCTACGATACCCAAAACCCTGGCATAACTCTATAATCTCTTACTTGGAGGTATGTTTTTGTAATAAAATTACAACACAATAGCTGTTTTGAACATTAACACCTAAATCAGAGGACAACACATATTAGGCTAGCCACTGAGTTCAATTTGAAAGTTAAATTCTTGCTTAATTGTTTTCCTAAATGAAGTAAATTAGATTTGAAAGCATTTTGATCGATCATGATACTCTTTTTTTTCTAAATAGAATTTGTGGATCAAAGTTTTCAACACTGGCTGCTTATGCAACCCCAAAAATTCATTATGTGACATATAACGACATGACAAGAAAAGAGCTGTAGTGCTTACATCCCATGTTTTAAGCTTATTAAATAAAATGCATCACACTCACCTGCATCAATATTTGGGAATAAAACCAATGTCATCTTATTAAAAGATATAAGAGCATCCAAAGTCAATTCAAACATCTTTATGGAATGTTTAATATCTGTGGTCACTGGGTGTTGTAAAGCTACTATATAATCCTTTGGTTTTACATCCTCACCTGTAAAAGCCAAGTAAAAAAAACAAAACACATTACTTAAAACAAAAACCAGAACTCTTAGCCTGCAGAAGGAAACCGTAATAACAATAATGTCAATACTAAAGATAGTTTTTTGTACCATGAAGTAAATCAGTTTCTCTTTTCTTCCAAAGGCATGAAATCACCTCAACCGTTTCTTGAATTATGAAACCGCACATAAGAAATATATAATTAAGTTTTAATATGATGTTCAATAAGGCCATCAATTATTTTTAATATTCATTTATATGTTAACATTCTGACAAGTCATTGCCCGAAGAAACTCATATGCCATCATTTACTTTTAAAGGTAGACACCTGCTGTATATATGAGTGTATAAGCTGACCTCATGTATACATTTTGGCCCCCAAATTATGGATTCCAAAATGACTCATAGATAAGTCAAGGGTTATTCTGTGGGATGGAGAAAATGTCTCTCAGAAGGCCAATCACCCCTGGTTATCACTGCTGCGATTTCCATACCTAAGTATTCAGGAAAAGCCAAAAATGGCACTACATGAGAGAGAATAGAGGGGGTTGATACTTTTCTTAGGATCTTCTGGGGAAGACTATGCTCTTGCCTGGTCCCACTTTGCTAAGAGAAGGGGATGATTAAGATACAATATATTCATTGACCCATTGGTAAGTCAAACCAGATTTTGGGGAGTTGATTTTTTAAACTAATTTTCTAGTCTATATATGAGTGTATACAGTAATTGTCTTGTTTATCTGTGTTAAATGGACAAGAAAGACATCAATTTATCTGAAAAATAAAATTAAGGAGAAAAATATCAAGCACTTTTCTCCCCAAATACAGCAGATTTCAAACTTAGAAGCATCTCTTGTCAAATATCAAAGACATGACTATGTTCCATTGGATTATTACAATGAGCTAAAAATGCCACTGATATGTACTGCTACACTTTGATTACACAAGAAACAGTACATTGCTTTATATATGTGTAATCTGACATTGAATTATCGGCTGTATAAACCATGTTTTGTTGATTGCAAGAGACCAAGTGATCAAATATTTGGCAGGATATCCTATCTAAAAGTTGATGGATTGCACTTAATTTGGCAATTCACTTTTTCTATGTACATTCATACAAACAAACATATTTACCTAACCACATGCGGATAATGCTCATGTAGTCTTTCTTTTTGGAAGACAGCAACTTGTCATAGGAAGGGCAGCCAGCCAGGAGGATCCGATCATGGTCTTCACACATAGATATCAAGTGCTGCTCTGCATTCCTCGTGCAACACACATGGTAATGAGCCAACTTGGTTATGGCATGTCTAATGGAGTCATCTATGGTCCCACTGACTTCTCCTCCTTCAATGTGCAGAATTCGAATGTTCATTAAGGCTGCAGAAGTTGCCAGTGCAAGAGCATCAAACCTGTCTCCATGGACTATCATTATGTCAGGTTTCAGGCGATTGAGGACATCTGGCAGTTTGACCAAGGCAAGGCCAACTGACTCCACCATGGATGCCTCATCTTCTCCTCTCACTATTGTATGTAACCTGGTATGGATGTCAAAGTCATCCTGCTCAATCATACGGTAAGTGTTACTATAAAGGAAAAGAGAGGGAGGTTTTTAGATTGTAATCAAGGCTTGGGACCAGGACTTAGAGTAGATCCAATGAAATCAAAGGAGCTTAACTATACTCCAGAAAAAGGCAAAAACTTGTTTCAAGGGTTCTCCATTACTATAAAGATGGGAAAGTAGCTTTTTAGACGGTTGGCATGTTAGAGACATTTAGCTTTATATATTTAAATAACTGGCACTATCTGACACCAAACAGCACAAAAAATTCACTATATATACAAGCTAGCGGAAGAAACAAGTGAGGAAAGGAGCACCAAAGGGGGTGGCAGTAATGAGGAAAAGGTGGCATTGCTTCTCCTCATGCCCCAGGTGAAAGAAAGCATGGGGTGTCATTACAGAAGATAATATTCTATTATAAAACCAAGGCACTGCACTTATACCTGGCTCAGGAAGGTGAAAGGTGGTATTCCCCTCACTACTACAGGTTTTGCAGTTCTGCAAGTAAGACCAGAAAGACTGATCTGTTCATACCAACAGATGTATGGTATTTACAAATACTGCCTGCAGTATACTATGCATCTATTTGGAAATATATATGGAATTCATTAATTATTAATTAATGTCCATGTAATGTGAAAGCTTTCATATAATGGTCGAATACTAATTTGGTCAGATTTTTATAAAGGGATTGTTTTTCACACTTTTAATACTTAATACGGAGTGCTCAGTGTTTATTTGTGTCAATGAGTACTGTAACTATAATCAATCGTTCAATTTTTTAAAAAAATGCTTCAGTGATTACACCCAAGCCTGCAAGACCTCATATCGGCAAGATCAAAATCTATTGTTCAATATAACAAAAAAGGAATATCTAGAAATTTTCTAAGCCCTTTTCTGATTCCATGGTATGCTTCATTTGGAAGACCTGGAGGACCTAACAAATTCCCAGAGAGGATACTTCTCTAGGAATTGCCTAGAATTTCCTCAGTCCTCCAGGGGAACTCTGTGGGAACTTCTGATGGAAATCATTTTAATAGGATTTGCTATTATTCATGGCTTTCTATTTCCACAATAAGTTCAGGAACATATCATCCATGGATATGGGGATCATACAGTAGTTAGAAAAAATGTATTTATCCTTTAAACAATTTTAAATAAGTAAAGAATGATTCAAGAAATGGTCTGGGAGGACTTCATACTACACTGTGTTGCTCAGAAGATTTGGGCCAGATAACTATTGACCTGAAACATGGATGGAGGACCACCACCAGGAGTTCAATATAATACACCCTGACCTTTGATGAGGACAACAAGGTTACAAAATCAACCAACATTCATAATTCCTGGCTAAATTAATGGGATTTAACAGTCTCTGTGCCGTGTGTATGAAGTCTGAATGGCACTAACAACTCTTTCAACCATCCTTGGGATTAGTAGGTATTGTGGATCACTCTAGAATAAAAAGAAGCCCCTCCTTCACCAATTCAGTGTGATGAGCAGAAACAACAGTATACCTCTTACCCATAGTCATCAATCAGGTGGGATCCAAGAACCACCACGTCAAGCTGAAAGAACTGTGGTTCAGCCTTAATGCCAAACATAATTGGTGCCAATTTGGAATAATCAGCTCGGTTACAAGTAGCAACGCAAACCCGAAGTTTCCGGTTGTTCCCATTTTTCTCCATTACTTGCTTTTGTTTCTGTTTAGACAGGTTCTTGAAATAGAGTTCCTGGAATAATACAAGACACAATATAACTAAAACAACATTATAATACTCAGTGAGGTGTACTAAAAAAAATTAACTGTATTTAAGCTTTGCCTAAGTATTTGCCTTGTTGATGTAGTGTGCCTTGAAGTCATTATGGTGACCTTAAGGCAAGCCTATAATGAGAATTTCTTGGCATGCTATGCCCCCCAGGGACAGAGAGAACGTGACTTGCATTCAAAATCCTCCAGTGAGTTCAATTGATGAGTAGGGATTTGAACACTAGTATCCAGAGTTGTAGTCCAATACTCAAATCACCAGACCATGCTGGCTCTATTCCATATGTGCATTGCAAAAATTGATGTTTTTTCCCTTGCATCTTGTGGCTATCTGAATTTAATTTTTGGAAAACTAGTTTTAGATACATAATTAAAAAAGAACATTTGCAGAATTTAAGTTCTTTATTGCAATCGTGATTGGATCTTCGTGAAATTTAAGTAGCTATTTCTGTTACTAAATTTGTTTTACTCACTTATTATTATTTTATTATCATAATCTAACATATTATTATTTTATTATCATAATCTAAAAGGACTTTTCCCATACAAAATTTTCCAGAAATGAAGAACAGCACAAAACATGGAAGTATATTTTGGGAGTTTGCTTATATTATACAAACACATTGCTTTTCTATAAACATTTATGTCACTACTATGATTCTCTCATTTAAGCACATTATTAATTAAATAATTATATCAAACAAATATGTGGATTTTTGAGTTTAATTTATTGGACGCAGCCTGATATTTTTATGTGAAGTTGAAAAAATAGGTTATACGACATACTATTAAGTTTCTCAGATTTAATGTTTTGCCATTTAAGTGTCTTCAAGTCACCTCTTGACTTATGCCAACCCTATCCTAGCATTTTATTGACAAGCTTTATTCAAAAGTGGATTCCCACTACCTTTTTCTGAGGCTGAGAGAGTGTGACATGACCCAGGGATTAAAACCCTTTTTTTTCCAGAAGTGTGGTTCAGCACTCAGCACTACACTGGCTCTATTTTCCCCTGCAAATTAAGAAATGCCTGTTTAACTTTTGCTTTGTTGTATAGAGCAGTGGTTCTCAAAGTGTGCTCCACAAAGCCCTTGTGGCTCTGTGAGAGACACTCAGGGGCTCCGTGGGCGACCCACTTTGTTTGGGTTTGTGGCTTCCCTTCCCTTTCCCATATATTACTTTGCTGCATGCTCGCCACGTGGTCTTTGCGACCACATGGTTGTTAGTACTGGCCAACATGCTGCAAAGTCATGACCACATGGCGAGGGAGCCATTGCTACTTCCACCCCTGAGGGGGGACTGCCAGCTTCAACCGAGGGACACACTGCATGAGCTGCTGCAGCATACACTACCACCCCCAAGGAGGAACACACTGCATGTGTTACTTCTCCCAAGAGGGGATACATGGCATGTGCTGCCACCACTGCCCAAGGAGGGTGTGCTGCATGCACTGCCGTCCCCAAGGAGAGACCCTTTGCAGCATGCTGGCCATGTAGTATTGGTGACTACGTGGCCAGCATACTACAGAGACCATGCCAAGACAGCCACTGCCACCACCGTCACTGAGGAGGGACCCGTGGTAATGCGCTGCTACCGCCCCTCCTCATTCAAGGACCCGCCGCACCCACTGCTGAAGCTGCCATGGCCAAAGCTGCCTCACATGCCATCTCACCTGCCAGACCCTCTCTCTCCAAATAGATTTGTTGTTTGTCTGTTTTATCATGGTGTTGAATGTTTGCCACTTTTGATGGAAATCATCGAGTCCCCTCAGGGAAATAGGGCAGGTTACAAATAAAGTCTTATTATTATTATTACTTATTGCTGAGAAGCCCCTCTCTCCACACTGAATCAGGCTTGGAGGAAAGTGACAGAAGCCCTGGATTCAAGTTGAGTGACAAAGTCTGGCTTTAGCCTTTTTTGAAGTGAGAAAGGCAACAGTGTAAATGGCCAAGACTCCTGTTTGGGTCTAGACTCAGTTTGGCTGCTGTTCCTCACCTTTCACTCCTTCAATGTGTCCGCGCTATAGCAGGGAAGTAATCCTAGGACAGGGCTGGAGAATTCTTTGCCTGCAGCTCCTATCATAACTTCCCCTTTTTACAAGGACTTGAAATCCCAAATACACAGAGAACCAAACCTTTCCCAAATTCTTGTACCTCTCTCTTTTCCTCCTTCTTTGGAAGCTTTTAAGCAGAGGCTTGATTGCCATCTGTTGGGGGCCTTTGAATGTATTGCTCTTGTATGGCAGAGGAGGGTTGGACTGGATGGCCTCTGGACTTTCTGTTAGTATTACTACTACTACTACTACTCCTATTACTACTACTACTACAAAGGCAGAATGGCCATCTGTTGGGGTGCTTTGATTATGTTTTTCCTGCATGTTAGAAGAGGGTTGGACTGGATGACTCCTGGGGACTTCCACTGAAATACTGTTAAATTTATTTTGGTCAAAAAGTTTGCTCATGCTTAATATATATACATTATATATAATATAATACGTTATATAATATAAAAACATTTTTTGGGTCTCCATGAGAAACTTTTGCTTCAAAAAGGGTTCCACGGTTAACAATGTTTGAGAACCCCTGCTCTAATGAAAACATTCTGTACTCTGGTAGCACATTAATTTTAACTCAGAAGGACAAAAGCAAACACACAGCAGGCGAAAAAACCTGAAATACCATTGCTGATCCAATTTAAACTAACAAAACTAGCTACTCTAGTTATGCAACTAAGTATCAAGACTTCATTCCTGTCAACATATAATTAAACTCAGAAGCATAATATTACAATCAGACAAAACACTCTTCTTATAACACTTAAGGCTATGGTAGCAAGTATCGCTTTGGGCACTGATATGAGCCATTATAAACCATTATAGGTGTACAACAGAGTTGGAAGGACAATAGGTTTATAAACAAGCATACTGGTATCCCTACAAATGTCCTGATACTCAAATACTCTCTGCTTCATTGGAAAACATGATGCATTCGCAGAGCTCAGACAGTGTTTTATTTTGGCAATTTGTATGGTGGTGGCTGTCTAGGTAGTAGAAATGGTCAATGTTTTCTAGTGCTACACCATTAAGATGTATTGCTGGCATGCAGAGGGATTGATTGGTGCCTGCTGGTAGAGCACTTTTGTTTTCTTGATGTTCACCTTTGCTTTTCAAATGCTTCTGCAAATGTGTTTAAAGTGGCTTGTAGGTCTTTCTCTAATGAGCACAGACTACATTATTGTCAGCATATAGTATAGTGCAAATATGACTTACCTTCTATGTTCTTCTACCTTACAATGAAGGATTAAATATTAGCTTTTATCAATAGTTGCACCAGATTTATACCACCTCCTCTTGCACAACACTGAGCAATGAGCCCTGATTAACTCATAAATTGCTCCCTCTAATAGTTTCATACTCTCTCAGCAGAAGCAAACAAACAAAATAGTAAGAAAAAGTCCCTTTAAATGAAATATGAGGGCAAAGGGTTAGAGCAATTTTAATGTCAGAAGAGCAAAAGAATGTAACTTCAAGTAATAAGGTGTCTAAACCTCTGCAAATTAAGAACAACTGCCTGAAACCAAGTCAAACATGACAATGAGATAATATTATTTTCTAAGCATGAACACATATAATTACTATAGTGGTATTTGGTAAACAAGAGATAGTATTTTAAGCCATAAAAGCAACTGCATTTGGAGAACAGAAGCATCAAAATGATCTAGCAGGCTATTGGCACATAATAATGCTTAACACACAGCATCCACATTTTTTGTGGGCAGGGTCTTTAATGTTGTTCAGGCAGAAATTCAACATGTGAGGAGTAAAGTATTCAATGTCTTGGCGAATTTGTGAACAATTACAACAGAAGACTGAAAGGTTCATGAGCAGATTCCATCAATTCCAGAGCCGCATTTTCATGTATAATGTAAAAACCCCTTCTGCAAATGTTCGTACAGAAATGTTGATAATCACAATTTTCTGAATATGCAGATTCAGGATAAGTTGTGATATGTCATCTTTACCATTGCTGTTTGCCTCAAAGTATTTTCTTGCCATGATTGTTCAAGGGGTTTTTGCCTTTGCCTTTCTCTGAGGTTGAGAGTGTGTGATTAGCCCAAATTCACCAAGTGGGGTTCCATGAACTAGCAGGGACTCAGACCCTGGTCTCCATGGTCATAGTTATAATACTAAAACCACTACAATACTCTCATTTTTATCAATTTAACATTAATTTTTGCACATACCCATATATACATTTTTAGACATTTAAGAAATTTACTTCAATATTCAATTATCGAGGGGCATTTACTGCTTGCTATACAATGACAACTTCCAACACACACACATACACACACACAGCTGAGTGATCACAACCAAAAGACATAGATAACTTGTTCTGACATTTCAGTTTAGATGATTTGGAAATATTTTCAACAAAAACCAATTTTTTGAGACATCAATAGCAAGAGGAATCTCTACTTCCTAAAAATTTAAAACACTGTGGCATCAGTTTTATACATATCATATAAAGACTTTAATATATATTTTAATTCTGTTGTAAGACATTTCTAGTATACATAATATCGCTTACGTAATATTCCTGATAATTCTATTTCCTGAGCATTTTAGGGACTTTGACTCCCTTATCTCTCACTGTCCATTTTGAAATCCAAACATTTGTGTTACCAGTAACTGCAAAGGCTGAAACATTAACAATTTCATGCTTATTTTGGTTTGGGAAATCACAAGTTTACCTCATGACTAACTAAATTCCGTGCCTTCTTCAGTACTGTACTCATAGTAGATTCCCATAAATCTTTTCTTCTAGCAGTAAAATAAGCATACCAAGCAGCACAACAGAGCAGTTTTGAAAAATTATTCTGACTCCAGCTTTCAGAATTCTCAGCTACTGTGTTATAGTCCAAAAAGCACTTATCCTGAAACAGGGTTACCCTCCAAAATGAAAAAGAAAATTGAAATAGGATTATTCAGCAGTTATTTAAGGTCATGAACAGATTAATGAATTTAAGCTTCAGAAAGGAGAAGTTAGCTTTCAATGACTTGCTGTGATACTTTAACAAAACATTTTGTAGACAAAACTTATCATGTTTCTTTCGACCTGGGCTCCAAATGAAGGGTAGGATCTGTGGGAATGGTAGACACACCAGTAGATAATTTTGATGAATATGTATTGTTTAGCCTAACAATGTGAAAAAGATGCATTGAGAAAGTCAATTACCACCTTACTTGCAGGTGTGGAAGTAACTGCACCATTAAATGAACCACTGTGAGATCATGATTAAAGAATCCATTTTTGGATGCTGCAAATCGATCATTGGCTGAACTATTTTTTCGTGTCAGAAGCGACTTGAGAAACTGCAAATTACTTCTGGTGTGAGAGAACTGGCCGTCTGCAAGGACGCTGCCCAGGGGATGCCCTGGGTTTTTTTTAGAGGAGGCTTCTCTCATGTCCCCGCATGGGGAGCTGGAGCTGACAGAGGGAGCTCATCTGCATTCTCCCCGGATTTGAGCCTCCGACCTGTAAGTCTTCAATCCTGCCAGCACAAGGGTTTAACTCATTGCGCCACCGGGCCTCCCAGTGGATGAAATTCAAAGAACTATGGCCAATATTCTTATTCTGTGCCTTAAAGTTCTTTCTGGCTTATGGTAGAATATGTGTCTTGTCCAGGGTCACCCAGTGGGTTTTAATGGCCAAACAGAGTTCAAACCCTGTTCTCCAGAGTTGTAATCCAATGCTCAAACTATGCCATATTGACTCGTATCTCCAATCTATTTCCTTCTAAAGCAAGAAGTGTCAAGTTCCTTTTGCTGAAGGTATACATTTGGATGATTTCCAACAAGATTCCCTATATTTTAAACACCAACACAAATCCACAAGAAGAGTCCATCTAGGATTTGATTCTCATTAATATCTTGAAGATACCTAGCTATTTCTCTCTTTCTTGATAAATAGCAAGCAGGCTGTGGAAGGTCCAAATTGTTGTGTGGATTCATTTATGGAACGGATATGGTCACAAGCTGAGGCTTACTCCAGATAAGGAAGAAATACTGTTGGCTGGTTAGCAAGCTAAATTATGACAGAATGTACAGCATATGGAGTTGAACTCAGAAAAATAAATTTTCAGTTTGGAAATGCTCAGGATGTCTAGGTGACTACTATGGACAGGTTCAAGTCATATGCCATCTACATTCTTCCCAGAGAAGATGGATCTTACCACTTTCTGACATACAGTGTGATCACTTCCCAACTAGATTATTGCAATATGTTTGATACAGGTTGCCCTGAAAGCATTCAGGTACTGTATCTTTTGCAACATGGAGCAACTAGATTGCTTTCTGCTACATATTTCATTTGGACCATATTACAGTGGTCTTGTACAGAACTAGTTTCTGCTTTGTTTCAACACTAAATGCCTTGAGGTCAAGATTGCTGAAAAAAATTTCCTCCTCCCATATCAATCTGATGATACAATGCACTCACTGTCTGAGACCTATTGTATATCCCAGCAGCAACAATTTCAGTTAATAAGAATGTGGAACAGTGCCTTTTCTGTGACAGTGTCCATGTTATAGAGTTTCTCACAAAGAATAACACATTCGCCTCATCCTTGCCGACTTTTAGGCAAGCAAGGAAAATACTTATATTCCATCTGCCTTTTCATAATCTTAATTTGAAATTGCTAGTTAGACTCCATTTAAAAGTTCTTTTTCTATTATTGTTTAAATTGGTTTGATAGCATTTTATTTTGTAAGCCATCTCAAAGGACAGACAGGCAATATAGAGATGGCTTCAAAAAGCTATCCAAACGTTCTTTATGTGTGACATTGAGCCATAGCCTCACAAATAAAACTTCCCTGGATGGCATTCAATAAAAGCATAAATCTGAACATGAGTTTATCTGATCTTGGAAGTTAAACAGGATCAGTCCTGGTTAGTAACTGGATGGGAGACTGCTAAGACACTGGATTGAATAGTCCATGTGGTCTCCCTCCAACTCCGATTCTATGAATCCCAGATGCTACAGGCTCTATTTCATAAGGAGCTAGCAAAACAACCTATCAATATTCCAAGCCTAAGAGAATCCTATGAAATTAATGGTGTCACCATAAGAAAACAGCTAGCCTGAATTTATTTATTTATTTATTTCAAAGTTTTATATACCGAGCTTCTCACCTCATAAGAGGGACTCAGCCCGGTTTCCAACCATAAAAACACATACAATCAGAAAAATATCAAAGTACACATTACAATAAAACATTAAACATTATGTGAAGACACATAGACACACACAAATCATTGATTCTTATCTATGGGTTATGATGAATCGGTTATGCACTTCATATGTTTTAATTTTGACATTATTCTATGTGTTTTTATCACTTAACTGTTTTAATTGTTTAGTTACAGGAGAGGTTTTATATCTCTGTTTTAAGTGGAGTTGAATTTTGCCAGAGTTGTTAGCTGCCTTGAGCCTCCCTGTCGGGGTCAGAAAGGGAGGGTATAAATTGAGTAAATAAATAAATAACAAATTTAGCCAACAGGCAAACACACAATCTCTTTCTCTCTAAATTAATCCTCACCTTTAGCACACATGGACATAAAATGCCAAGAAACCACTCCCTTTCCCTCACAACTTTCAAAAGTGTTGCATTTGCGTCATTTCCATGCATTCCTAGATTAAACATCAAGAGTTATTTAGTCTGGGAAGGATGGGACTAGTACGCTTGTAAGTAATGAAAGTCAGGCCAAGTTTCTGCAAAATCAACACATGATGCAACCTTCATAGCAGGTGAAAGACTACAGCCATACAAATAAGGTTTTATGAAGCAGCCATCCTTTGATGCCAGTTAGTAACTATGTTGGATTATATCTCCCATCCTCATATTACATCTCCAGTCTCAATGTTGGATTATATCTCCCATCTTCCCTGATCCTGCTGAGTGGGGATAGCACACGTATATCTGGAAGGTGCAAAGTTGGAAAACCTGAACTCTATATAGCACATTGATGTTCCTACATTTTCAAAAGGAAAGCTGCAACATACAATTTAATGGATACCCTAAAGCAGGGGTCCTCAAACTAAGGTCCGGATGCGGCCCTCCAAGGTCATTTACCCGGCCCTCGCTCAGGGTCAACCTAAGTCTGAAACGACTTGAAAGCACACAACAACAACAGCAATCCTATCTCATCAGCCAAAAGCAGGCCCACATTTCCCATTGAAATACTAATAATTTTATATGTGTAGAAATTATTCATTTTAATTATTGTATTGTTTTAAGTGTTTTTTGCACTACAAATAAGATATGTGCAGCATGCATAGGAATTCATTCATTTTTTTTTCAAATAATAATCCTGCCCTCCAACAGTTTGAGGGACTGTGACCTGGCCCTCTGTTTAAAAAGTTTGTGAACCCCTGGTGTAGACTCAGGACCCTTCTACACAGCCTATATCCCAGAATCTCAAGGCAGAAAATCCCACAGTATCTGTTTTCAACTGGGTGATCTGAATCCACACTCAGATAATGTGGGATTTTCTGCCTTGAGATTCTGGGATATAAGGCTGTGTGGAAGGGCTCCCAGAAGATCAAGGCAGATATCATAGATGCAGGCGAAACATCAGGAGAGAATGCTTCTAGAACAGTGTTTCTCAACCTGGGGGTCGGGACCCCTGAGGGGGTCATGAAGGGGTGTCAGAGGGGTCACAAAGACCATCAGAAAACAGTATTTTCTGTTGGCCGTGGGGGTTCTGTGTGGGAAGTTTCTATCATTGGTGGGGTTCAGAATGCTCCTTGATTGTAGGTGAACTATAAATCCCAACAACTACAACTCCCAAATGTCAAGGTCTATTTCCCCAAACTCCACCAGTGTTCACATTTGGGCATATTGAGTATTTGTGCCAAGTTTGGTCCAGATCCATCATTGTTTGAGTCCACAGTGCTGTCGGAGTCAGGGCGAACTAAACTTTCAAATCAGGTCACACGCCACCAAAAACACTCCAGGATTTACTGGGATCCGGGCAGGGAGAGCTGTCATGTGACAAATCCATCTAGAACCCTGCCATTAGGCTTCTGAGGGGAGGCCAGGTGGGATTGGCCTCC